>PVJX010010974.1:0-55044 GCA_004027295.1 Dolichotis patagonum | reverse complement strand
TGTGTGTGTGTGTGTCTGTGTGTGTGTCTGTGTGTGTGTGTGTCTGTGAGTGTGTGTGTATATGTGTGTGTGGTACTGGGGATTGAACCGAAAGCCTATTTGCAGCCTCCCCTCTTTTTTTTTTAATTTTGAGAGGGGGTCACTAAGTTCTACACAGGGAGCTCTTGTGACACTGCTGCCTCAACTTCCCAGAGTGCTTGGGTTACAGGCGTGTGTCACCACTCTCAGTTTAAACTTCTTACACCAACCTTCTCTTCTTTTCCAATTCTAGAAGGATAAATGAGTATTTTAGTTCTCATCATGACTGGAAATAACCTGTCATATGCACTGGAGGTGTGCCTGGGAGTATGCCACACTGAAGGTAAATCAGGCAAAATGCTAGAAGCCTCCACTTTCCGAACCACTACTCCTGATGCCAAGTCTCCCCACTCCCCTCTGTGCACTCACCACATTCCACTCACTGAGCCATCTGCTCCCCTTTATGTCACTCAAACTGTAACAGAAACGCTACCTCCACACCAAGCCATCCCAGGCAGCATGCCAAGGCTTCGTCTCTCAACCATCAAGGTGAGGGGGTAAAATAAAAGTAGTTGGGTGACAGCAAAACTTGCCCCATTGTTCAGATATTTTCTCAGCTTCAGGCACAAAGGGAGAAAGAGTAAGGACCAGCTTGCTGGTCAGAAGTGCTGGTTTCTAGGAGACAAAGGGAAACAGGACAAGGTCCTTGCTCTCAAACCAGACCGTCTTGTGGAAGGAAATGACACAAGGATGGAAAATGTTGACGCTGCATGGTTAGTGAAAGACGGGAACAGGTTCAGGGGATCCTAATGTGTATCACAGAAGCACCACACCCTTGGGCATCCATGGAAGGTTCTTGGAAGAGAAAAATTAAGAGTGAGGGACCAGAGGGAGAGACAAGGGCTGCCAGCAGAGAGTGGCAGGAGCTGGGCTTGACAGAGGCTGCTCTTGCAGAGGATAAGTTACAGATGACCACAGGCTACTACGTACAGGCTACAACCAAGGAGTACTGGGGCTGATCTGTGCTTGAGGATGGTCACTTGTGGGGCATGACCTGAGCACAGAAACATCAGAAAAGGATGCTGGATGTGGAGGTCTGTGAACTGGCTTTGCCAGAGAGTTCTGGCCTCACCACCTGCCTTTCCTATGCCCAGCCACCTGAGTTTGATACCAGCATCTAACCTCTCCACCCTGACCCA
Organism: Dolichotis patagonum; assembly: GCA_004027295.1. Classification (NCBI taxonomy): domain Eukaryota; kingdom Metazoa; phylum Chordata; class Mammalia; order Rodentia; family Caviidae; genus Dolichotis; species Dolichotis patagonum. The sequence continues at coordinate 53,827 of PVJX010010974.1, read as the reverse complement.
CATAACTCCAGCCCTGCATATTACTGAACACTCAATGGACACTCAACTCTCAAGGAACCAACTACAGGACAACCACCTTTGCTTTGTGTGGCCTGATAAGAAAAGTGACACAGGGCTGCTCAGTGTCTGCCTCAGTGTCAGATGCCTTGGGCATCTGAGCTGAGATCCTGAGAATAACCAGGTAGTATAGGAATCTGTGGAGAAGTAAAAAACTTGTCACAAGAGCTTATGAGCGCTCTTGTGGGTCTTTCACAGTCAAAAGAGCATTACCCAGTGGTTTAAGGTTCCTGCTTGCAATTACCTGCCATGATAAGGTAAATATAAAATAATACAAAGATTGATAGTAAAGAGGCCCCTTTGTTTTAAACCTCATTGTTTATTTAAAAAGCAAAGGCTTCAGGGCCTCTGTGTACCCACAGACTTGGGCTCTATATTTCCCAATGAAGCCCCCTCCCTTCCCAGAGCCGACGGTACCCGCTGGACTCACAGAACTGAAGGCTGAGGCTAAGGAAGGCCAGCAGTGCAGCCAGGGCCAGCAGCAGCAAGAAGCGATTACGGAAAAGCATTATTATTTGTTCTATTTCCTCTTCATGATTTCACCTCAAATCGGGAACCAGTCCTGTGAATAAAGCAGAGATGACAAGTTCAGGGTGGAAAACCAAGTTTGTCAACTGCAAATAATCCAGTTAGCCCAGTTCCCTGGCAGGGAGACAAGAATCCTTAGCTGCAGAATAATCACGTACTCTGTGACACAGTCTTTGCCCCCAAATAAGCCAAAATGAGAACACTCCCATTCAGTCAATATGAGGAAACCAGCTCGTGAATACTGACATCAACAGGCAGTAAGTATTTTACATGCACGACATTCCCAAAGAAAAACATAAAGGATATTTATTGAGCATTCACAATGTGCTAGACAACAGCCTTCATGTGAACCCCACTATGTATCACTTCCAACCTTTAATCTTCATTCTTTATCGGTGAACTTTTGCTAAGGTGACTGGTCTTCTCTGATTGTAATCACTAATCTGAACATCAGTCAATGTAACACGGCAGGGATGGCTGGAAGGTGCTAGAGGCTTTGCTCTTACTCTAACTGACTCTTCTGGTAGCAGAGGCCTCTCTCACTCTGGACCACTGAGCTTATTTCAGTTGCATCCATAGATTTTCCTGCAGTCCCATCCTGCCCACTCTAACTTTCTCTAACCATATTAGAACAACACAAAAGTACTTCAAAAATGCTGAATACAACCCTAAATGCCCCATCTGTAATAAAAGTGAAGAGTGCTATATCCTATCAGTCTTACCTACCAGTTTTATTTCTTAGTTCTCCCTGGGGTTTTGAGAACCAGTCTCTTTAGAAAAGATTCTGAAACTCAGTAAGATAGTAACAGTTATTTTCAACTTGCATCTTCCCCTCCCTCTGATAGACAGAACCAGATAAAGGCTCATCTGCTAATGTTGTGAGGACTGTCCAATTCTGAATATACTGGAGGCCACTGAATTGCATATGTGGGGTGAACTGTGTCATGGAAACTGGAAACAGGAGCCAGAGCTCTATAACCCCTCATTTCCCAGTCTTTCCCCGTGGGCCTTGCACAGAGACTTGAAAACCATTTCTTTAAAAGGGACCTTCCAGACTTTCTATCAAAACAGACTTTTCTGTTTGGCCAACATCCCAGAGGATAAACATGGATGTGACAATGGTCACTTACAAACTCTGGCCACCGTGTTTTTGAAACACACTCCACTTGAGTGGAATGTTGATGGAGTCTCTTGGCAACCTTCCCATCTTGTGGCAGGAGAAGCCCCTCAAGTAGAACTGGGGGCTCCTAACTTCTCATGTCACCCATTTCCTTGCACTCCCATTCACTGAACAGAGAGCAAGCCAGCTGCCACATGGGCCCCTGGCACTGCCCGGCTTATATTCTGCCAGGCAGGCACTGAAGTTCTGGTATGCAGTCAGAACCCTGAAAATCAGAGGCACAAGCTTAAGTGATGGTACCAGGATGCAAAACAAGATCTCTGGGCCACTAGAGTTGCGCACCAATTCCACTCCCAACTTGCCAATCAACACAGAACAGATTCACTTCTCAGACACTACCTCAATAGCCTATGTGCCTACAAGCACCACAGGCCTCAGTGGCTCAGTACCTTCATCACTGCCAACAGGACCTGTACCATCGGCGGCCTGGTTAGACAGTGATCCTTTTAATCTGGGAGGTGACTAGGTAGACAGAAGAGTACAGATGATGGGGAGGGTTCAGAGAAAATTTAATTGTTTGGGGTCTTTACACTGCCAGCAGCAAACATGTTGGGCGTTTCTTCATGGTTTTCCCCATCACCTTCTCTGTAGGCCATCTGTGAACACACTCCTTGTCCTTTCCATGAACACCTCCTAGAGTTCCTGCCTGCAAGATGGACTTTGGGGTCTTTCCAACTTCTCCTGTGAAAAAGGTCATGCTAGAAGCAGAACTGCTGCTTCATGATGTCATGTCTTATGGGACCACACTGGCAGCCAGGTGCAGAGAAATCCACAGTGCTATGGGTTTAAACATTTCACAGGCTCAGTAATTTAGGCTAGTTACTTGGCCTCCCCGAATCCATTTCCTCATCTGGAAGTTTGGGCTAGTTACCTCAGGATATTGTTAGAACCAAACTCAAACCAAGTATAATCCCAGCAGCCGGAGATAACAGTTGTTGCTAGTTTTCTTTTCCGTTCACTTCCTTATTGCTTTCTTTCTCCTGGGAAACAGGGTTTAGGATGGAGTCTCTTGACAAGTCTTTTGGTTCCTCTGTGTATATAAGCACTCAACACTCATGTAGGCTCACCCACAACCCTCCCTCTGCAGCGTAGGTTCACATCCTGTCTTTGGGCCCTAGGCTTGGTGTTAGGGTTTACATCTAGATGTCTCCCCCCAAACCTCAGCTGTTCATACGGTTTTTTCAGAGGTGGCTGAATCTAGAGAGTGTGATGGATTCATAGTGCGATGCTGGGATTAAGGGTAAGTGACTGCTGGATCAGTCCACTGATTGCACTGGTACCACTTTAATCCTAGTAGACTGGATACAGGGACAGAAAGAGGCTTGTCTTGCTTTCTCTTGCCACTTTTGCTGTCTTTTGATGACATGAACTGTTGTTCCTCTGCTATGCCACTCTGCCTTGGAGCTGGCCAATTACTGACTGAAACCTTTCTAAACTGTGAGCTAAATAAACTTTTTCTCCTTTAACTCTAGGTTCTGGGTATTTTGTCTCAGCAGCAAATGAAAAGTAATTAGGACACTTGAGAAATCACATGGGGTCCCAAGCTTCAACACCTTGCCTCAGACTCAGACCTGTCTCTAGGTGGTTCTACATTTGCATGTAGGAGGGGCAGGGCTTCCTTGTGCAGCTGGTTCACACCTGGCCCTTCAGCAACTTTTTGCTTATAGTGTCTCAGGGGATTTCCCACATCAGAGGTTGGCAAGTGTAGCCACCAAACAGCTATGCTGATTGTCTATGTCTATGGCTTTGGCCTTTTCATAGATAGATTAACCATAATGTAATTCAGCACTGCCCTTGGATCAGCATCAGGTAGAAACATCTGCTACATGTTGGGCTAAACTTCAGGCTTCTATAGCATGGTGGATTTACTGCAGTAATGGCCCCCAATTTGCTCCCATTTTTCTGTATCCATGCCCTGATACAGTCTCCTCTCTCACCAACTTTCAGCGTGGAGAAGGGTTTGTTTTGGCCAATGGGACAACAGCAGCTGTGTTGCAAGCAGAGGCTTGAAATGTACTTATGGATTGGGGCTTGTCTTTCTTTGTTACTTTTGGAACACAGACAACAGGTAAGGATGGCCAGGTTCCTTTCCTGGAGGACAAAAAACCATGTAGTGCATAGGCAAGCAGTTTCTGCCCATACTGTCTTCAAACAATCAGTCTACAAGTCATCAAACATGTGAGAGAAGCCACCCTAGACCATCAGGCTCCACCTAAGTCACCAGCTGACTGCTGTTGGTAGAGAATGCCCCACTTAGAAGAACCAAATGGTGGACCTTAGAAAAGGAAGCAAATATCATGGTTGTTGCTTTAAACCAATACATTTTGGGAGCTTGATACAAAGCAGAAGCCAACTGATACAATAAAGAGAAAATGCTTGCATCTTTACCAGCAAATTCAAAACTAAGACCTAGATTTCCATAATCACATTTGCAGGCATCACATGCAAATCTTTATCTTGTTGTGATTTTTTAATATGCTGAGTGCTATTGGGGAAAGGGGCTATACTTAGTTCACATGTAAAATACTGAGCATTTGTTGGGTTAACCAGAAGGCTGGGATCATTTAATTGCTTAACTGCTTCTAGTCTTTGGACTCCTGTCATTTATACCCACCTATGGCTTTTTATTGATGAACAGTAGGGACGTCCACCATTTTCCCTTGATACCCTCTGAGTTTCTGTACCCTCCTTCTTCTGACTCTCCTGAATTTTCCAGCACAGTCAAAGCGCCATTACTTTTACTTGGGCTAGTAACTGGGCCTGGTGTAATCACAACCCTAGGTATGTTACACAACCAGGAGGGATAGCAAACCCTGGGAAGAACATATGCCATCTTCTGGAATGCATTTCACTAGAAGGTATAGAAATGAAGGACAGGCTTTGTTCTTAGTTTTTAAAAATGGCTAAATAATGATGACAGAATCCAAAATTTGCATGGATTTGAAGAAGCTTGTGTTGGCAGCTGGAAGTGATTTCCCAAGGGGCAAGTGTGTGTGTGTGTGTGTGTGTGCGCGCGCGCGCGCGCGCGCGCGCGCACTTTCTTGTGTGTATATGATTATCCCATGCAGGAACTAGACTGCATGGTTCTGCTGCTGTGGGTATTTCTCCACTGCGGACACTTCTTCAGTAGAAGGGTCTGAAAGGACCCCTAAGGCAGTGGGAAAGATGGCGCTCCAGAGACCCACAGATCTGTGCTTAATTCCTGGCTCTGCTGCTTGTTTTCCAAGTGTTCTCCTGGCAAGTGACTGGCTTCTTATAGAAGACTGGGGATAAGAGAATTGTCTTAGTTACTTTTCTCACTACTGAGACAAAATACCCAACCCCCAAAGTTAAAGGAGGAAGGTTTTATTAGCTCACAGTTCATATAGGTTTCAGTTCATAGTTGGCTGGCTCCAAGGCAGGGTGGCATGGCAGAGGAGCATCACAGAGGAGAAACAGTTCATGACAGGCAGAAGACAGAAAGCAGCAAAAGCAAGCAACAAGTGACAACCTACAACCACTGCTTTTTCTACCCTTTATCTCTTACCCAGGCTACCTGTCCTTAGGGAACATAGATCACACCCTTAATCCTAGCACTGTAAAATGAGTCAATCCCAGCATCGTGTCTTTGATCCAGCCACCTGTGAAAAGCCCCATCTATGACCTCATGAGGCTTTGGGGGTTCATACAAGCCATAACAAGCATGCAAGGACAGAAGGTAGTGAAGAGTAGCTATTGCAATGGGCAGAGCACCTGGCACAGGTGACTGGAGAGGTCACATCGACTTCTATGCCTGCCTCTACACAAAGATTTACCCTTTCTCCTGAACTGTGGCTCTAGCTCTGCGCTATGGATTTTTTGGCCAATACCTCTCTTCTATCCATCAACCCCATCCCCATCCATCTGGGAAGATGGTCAAATCTGCAGCCACATTTATGGCTTCCCCACTACAGCGAACTTTCCTTGGTGATGACTCAACTGTGTCCTTCCTTGCCCTAGGTTTTCCAGCCTGGAACATCGGCCTCAGCTTGTTGATCCCACTTCCAAAAGTCAGGGATTACTAGCCAACTGCCTCTTTCCAGCTCTGTGGTCCAACTCCTGCCAGTCTCAGCTCTCCACAGCTCCCTTTCTGGTCTGCTGAGCCAGGTTGGAGGCTTACACAGCCTTGCAGGAAGTCATGCAAACCTTGGGTTCCTGTCCTGTCATCATCCCATGTGTCCCCACCCAGGAGCTTTGTGCCTACTGCCCGGGTCTCGTGCAGCTCCTTCAGATACCCCATCACAATATGCCAGTCATGCCAGCCACAGCCAGGGCTCTGAGCCCAGAGCAAAGCCCCACAGACTGCTCACTTCCAGTCCAGAAAACAAAACCCAAAGGATGATTCACTGCTGCGCTAGCAGGGTGATGTGCTAGGGATAATGGCTCCCACATCTCCTAACCTCACTTATCTCTCAAATCCCATCACCTTCCATTTGAGCTCTTGGCTCAACATGCATCATGACCAAACCCAACTACCAAAAATTCTTCCATGGGAATAGCTGCTCTACTCAAGGTGAACATACAACAGGTACTGTCTCAGCTGTCTACTTGGCACAGCTTTAGTCCCTGTGCTAAAGCCATAGTAGAAAAATCTTACACCTAGAAATAGCAGTATTACTTTGAATTCCTGATTAAGCAGCAAACAAACAGAAAGCTCTACTAACTTAAACTGACCTTGATAAAATGACCATGATTCTGAAGGTTGTAGAAGTTAATAAGAAGTTCCCATTACAGTATGGTAAATCCCACTTCTAAACTAAAAGGAAAATGAACACATTAAGGGCACTTTTACAAGCTACAAGTCCACCAGCAGAGATTGGCAGAGCCTCAGTGCTGACCCGCTTTTTTTTTTTTTTGTAAGAACTGGAAATGCCACATCAGGCAACACTCTGGGTCTCAGGTTCCCTTCAAAGGGTATGTAATTTAGGGTTTTAAACATGACTATGGCTGCTGGAACGAAAACAAACATTCAATTACTTTTCATTTGTGCAGTTAGAATACCGTTACCAGGAATAGAAAGATGGTATTTTAAAAAAAAGCAAAATGCTTGGATATGTTCTATGCTTTGATTCTTTTTGGTCATAATCATTTTGGCCTAAGTAAATACTGCACTATAAAAAACCCTCATCAATTATAAACCAAATATGAACCTAGCAAAGGTAAAAGCCGTATCTTAATAGTCCTTCTCCAAGGTCACCTCAAAGTACAGTTTAATTGAGAAATCAAAGATGTTTGGCTAAAAATTAATCTACCTTAAAGTATGACGAAGATGGATGAATTCCAGAGCCTCCTAGAAATCTCAGGACAGGCACCTGAGGTGGAGGCACTGTGAGTGCACAGTAGCTATTTCTGTTTCAAGGTTCCCCAGATAATTAGTAGCCTGGATTCTCAAACTTGAAGCCAACTGACTGAGTGAGCAGTTTCTTCATTCGATTCAAAATAACACTTCCTGAGAGCCAAGAGACGTCGAGCATCATTTTAAGTGGTAAGGACACAGGACACTGGATAGAAGACATACTGTTTGGCTATCTTGAAGCTCACAGCTGAAGTGTGGGAAAGTATTTGTAGGGGAAATGATATAAGACCTAGAATTTGCTTTAAAATACTTGGGGTGGTGGTAAGGAGAATCAGTAGAACAAGACAGGCAAAATGCGGCAATTCTTGAAGCTGAGTTTTTGTTTTTTTTTTAAATATGATTCTTCCTGTTTCTGTGGATGTCAGAAGGCACAAAGTTTTTGTTTGTTGGTTTTGTTTTGTTTTATACATTTTAAAAAGTTAAGGCAAAAATAAGAACGCTCAATCTGGCCAGTGAAGCAGAGTAAATGGATCACGAGGCCACACAAAAGGGGGTCAGGAGAAGCCGCAAGGTTTGGGTTTCCTGGAAGCAGTGATGCCAGAATTCAGCCTTGAGGAACAAAGCAAATGAAGTTGGTGGATTTGGGACTGTATTCTGAAAGCAAAATGAACCCAAGAGGCCGGTTTAAAGTTAGGCTGTACTGACTGCTAGTGGAGGTGGTGGAGCATTGCGACATCGGAATCAGGCAGAGAAGGGAAATAAATCAGCCCAGGCACCACCAATAGTGCTGTGCCTGGAGATTCACATGTTGGAGAAAGCCAGCTGCTCAGGGGCCCCACAGAGCCTGGCCCAGGAGCCCTTGCCTGTGCTTAGCACCCAACGGCAGGTAGGCTGTAAGGGGCTCCCTTCTACCCAGGCCAGTGGACCCACTGATCCCCAAGGAGACCTGTCATCATGGGCCCCCGGCAACATTACCCTGACTCACACTGCTTCCCAGGAGCCCCCTCTAGGCACAAAGTCAACTGATCTAAAGGCCAGAGCAGGAGGAGGGGTCTGATCCGAGGATTGGTGACATCAAGCCGTGCCAACTTGAGAGACAGTCCCACTTGTGGGTTGAGCCCCATTTCCTAGAGTAACGTTCTATCTCTTCCCAGAGTCCAACCGCCTTTGGGAATACTGGGTGCAACAGGCCCACCCCGGCCTTCTCAGCAACAGTAATCCTTACGGGATGCTTGGGAGCCATGAAGGGGACCTCCCCTTGAACACTCTGCACTCTGACCCCCAGCTGACCTTCCCAGGAAGCTCTTCTCTTGAAGGGGAGCTCTTCTCCTGAAGGGGAGCTCTTCTTGTATTCCAGGGCAGTGAGGGTGATGTAGCCCATGGTGCTGTCATGCCCAGACACTGGCTCGGGAAGAACCCGTGTACTGGTAGTTGGGCAGGTGAATGCTGTCTATTAAGAGGTCCCCAAACAGGCCCTGAATAAAGGGTAGCTTGGCGCTCAGGTTCTTTACCCTGCTTTCAGGACCTGCTACAATCTGGCCACACCCTGAAAGTCCCACCTTATTCCCTCATCCTGCCCTTCCTACACAGGTAATTACACGAGTGAACTCAGGGGTCAGCTGGCTGGGTCTAGAACGCTGTTACACCCGTTAGTGAGTCAGTTTCCCCATCAGGAAATGAGAACAATCACAGGGCCCATTTCAAAGATTGTGTAAGGATTACTGGGGATAATATGCAAGGCACACAGCATAGCACCTCACTCCTAATAAGCTCTTCGTAAGTGTCAGGGGCAATTTCTCCTAATAGCTTAATGCCCATTAGTCACATGTGAGATGTGAGCCTCCTTCTTCCCTACCTCTGCTCCTGGGCCCCCTACTCCAACAATACAATATCCACTGGCAACACCAGAGCAAGTCAGAGTTTGAAGAATTTTAAACGTCACCTGGCTTAAGTCCCTTGGTGATCTGAAGAAGACGTGAGAACTGACACAAGGGCCTGAGCTCCGCATTTGCACAGTGATGCCAGGCATTCTGCCTTTGTTGTGTTCGTCCTTCACACTGTAGCAGATACCCCATGTGACAGATGTCTCTAAAAGGTCCCAAGAGTCTATTCTTGCCTTTCTCTTACAAACAGAACCTCTTGGATTTCAGTGAGATATAGTACATGGTTACCCAGCTGGAGACAGTATTTCTCAGATTCCTTTGCAACTAGTTATGGTCATATAATCAAATTCAGACCAGCGAGTTATGGTTGGTTCCAGATCAAAAGGATGCTGTCTGTCTCAGATCACCCTGGTGTTTATTTTTTCCTCCCTTCCCATGCTCTGAAACCCTGGTATGATGAAGAGCCAGATTTACATTACTGTATATGGATGAATGACAATATCCCAGTGGATGACAGAGAAGAATCCTGGATGAGCCCCCAGGGGTAAAGCTACCCATCTCCTTGACTCCCTATCAGCTCAAAGTGTTTTGGAAGAGAAAAATCAATTTTTAACCTTTTAAAGGTATTGTTTTAATTTCTGTTAAAGCACCCAAACCAATATCTTAGCTAGAACTTGCCATGAACATTACAGGACAGCAGTTCCCTCTGTGCGCGTCTTCCTCCACAGGCGTGATAAATAAGCATCCTCCTTCTGAACTGCTTATGATGAACAGAAACCTCACCACTGACCAGCCTGAATGTCACTCTTACATATGATAGAAATGAGACATGATCATGGTGACCTTCATCCTTTTGGAATTTTATTTCTTGTTTTTATCTTGGATAATTCACGTACCCAAGAAAGTTGCTTATCTGCAGGTAACAGGAAACGTTGGTTAATGCAAAGAGCCTTATCAATATTCTTGGCAACAATTCAGTGTTAGGACATCCAGTAACTCAAAGGCATCACTGGGAAGCCAAGATCTTTCTATCTCCTTGTTCTCAGTAACCCTCTGTCTTTGTCCTGTCCCTATCCCACTTCTCTCAGTGTCATAACACGGTGATGACCATATTCCCAAGCATCACAACCATATCTGCCAGTTTGAAGAGGCAGAAGGGCAAATCTTGTGGATATCTATTCAACTAGAAGCAGGGAAGCCTTTCCCAGAAGCACCTCCAACAGACTTCCCCTCATGTCACTGGCAGAAAGGTGTCACATGCCCAGGGCCACACCAATCATTGGCATGGGGAACAGACCACAATGACAAGGAGAAAGCAATCAGGATTCACCTCTCGGTACAGCCCATACAGGAAGGACAGGGTGGAGACCAGAACAGAATCAGGATTCTATGAGGAACCAAGGAACAAAGGGATTTCTGTGACCACCCACAACTGCAGAAGGCTGACAACACGCACACAATTATTCTAAAAACTTATTCACTAACTCAGTCATCTGATGATGGTACTAGCACTTTTCAGATCCAGTAATCAAAGTGCATACAATCATAATTATATGGTTAAGAAACAGCAGTGCTGGTTTGCTCAGGTATAATTCAGTCATGACAAATAGCAGAGCAGGAGCCTGCAGCCTATATATGTTCTACTAACAAGACCTTTTATTCCACATTTTACATGTTTTAAAAATATGTGGCATGAATTATTTATCTATGATTTCTTTCCAAAAGAAGATTTCTGCAGATTTAGTATTTTTAAATCCATGAAATATTAAAGACCTTTTTTTTTTCTTCATTTGTGAACTGTACGTTCCAACCACTTTCTCCTTTGAAGTGTGTTTTTCCAGGACAAAGTTTTCAAAGTGGTAGATGATTTTTCAAGGCTAGAACACACTGAAACAACTAACTCATCAAGCCAGAATTTTCACTTTTATGTACTCTCTGGTTATTTTTTCTGACATTTTGAACAAGTCTGTGTTCCATCCAATTCTTCTATATTGCTCTTTCTTAAATTTTAGAAGTAGCTGCATCTGAAACTGACATTCTTATTTTAGAATCTCAAGACCAACTCTAAGTACTTCAACAAAAAAGGAGAACACGCACTTGGCATGATTTACTTACCACAAAGCCATCTTAAAAATATAGCTGTTTTTTTTTTCAATTTTATTTTGCAAGCAAACTATGTCAATTAAAAGTTTCTTAAATGTCAAGGAAAGCACAGGAGGATTAAATAGGCAGGCTGCAAAAACGGGAAATGCAAGTAGTGTATGATGACTTGCATGATAAAAGTCACATTTTTTAAGGCAAAAGAACCTTACAAAGCCCTGAGAGTCACAGATGTGCAGTGTGTATCAGGCACACATAACAGCACAGGTTGCCAAGGCCTTCTGATACCTGCTTTCTCCTTTTGGGGGGGGGTGGTAGTGGTAGTATTTTACAGTGAACTCAGGGCCTTCACACTGAATGAGCTATGCTCCCAGCTCTTTTTCAATTTTTTAAATTTTGAGACAGGTTCTTGGTAAATCACTAATTGCCTCGACTGGAATCAAACTTATGATCCTCCTGCTCAGCCTTCCACGGTGCTGAGAATACAGGCCTGCACCACCACACCTGGCTCTTAGACTTGCATTTCAGTACTACACAGAGACAGGATTTTGATTTGGATGGATATGGTACAGAAACACTCACGTCTGCTGGTGCAAGACCTTTTACCTGATAAGTCCTATTAAGCTGGACTTTACAGAGCTTCACATTCACTTACAGAGCTGTGGCAAAGCCCTGTGCTCATTGATGGCCCATTCTGTGACCTGATCAAGATAAGGACTGGGACACTAGGTACTTTATAGATTATTAGCATGGCCAGTGTTGGTGGCAGGAACTCCATGGTCTTTAAATACTTAGTGGGAGGTGGGTACTGTGGGCGTCAATACACCATGAGCCTTCTGCCCATGGAGGGGGTCAAGTGTGGGGGCCACCTGCTGGGTAGGCCAGGAAGGGGCTGACGTGGGAGACCTCTAGGTGCCCTCTGTGTGTTGAGACCCAAGGGCTTCCTAATTCAAATCTCCAAACAAGTTTTAAAACTATTTTTGGGGACTCCTTTGCACTTATAAAGTGACAAGTAAAGCAAAAAGAGAGCTAAGAGTGCTGTGACACAGATTCTCAGATGTTTCGCTTGGGAAGGAATATGAACTGTTATCTAGTTCTACTTCCCTGCCAATAAAGTGGTGGATAATACTGTTATATGCTCTAATGCTTGGATTCACCCTACGTGAAAGTAATGAAGTACAAAACTCAAGTTCAGTGGCGCTTAATGAAAAACCTGGGGGAAGAAGCTGTTGACAGAAGTAATTTTGGGAATGCAGAGCAATGGGTAGCTGTGACCTTGGTTTATTCACCTGTTTCCACAAATGTAAGCTAAGTAAGCAAGTACTTACTCAGTATTATCATCATAAATTTTGTTTCTTCACATGCATAATAAACAGGGCTAAGAGTTCTCCTGCACAGTGCAGGGGTTTGTTGTGGCAGCCATCTTTCAAGGCCTGCTGAGTTAATGGTTGGACACCATTTTGTGTGGCATAAAACACCACAGCGGGTGGAAAGTTTGTTGTAGATTCTGTTTGATACTTAGTGTTGTGAACTTTGTTAATCACAGGAAACTGATTTTGCCCACTGATGCTATGATAATCAACCACAGACTGTCATATTACTAATCTGGGTATAAGTGATTCAATTAGGCTAGAGACTCATGCTTCTCTCTTTGAGACAGGAATACACCTGAAAGCCTTCTTTTGTAAGGTAAAGATTCTAACAGATTAAAAACATAACACAATCTCCCTAAAAACAACTATCTTCTATTTTCTTCTATCTTCTGTCTTCTAATTTTCCCTGGCCCTCTAGCAGTTTCCTACATTGTTCTAGGGATGTCAGTGCCTCCAAACCTGTGCCTTCTGATCCAGCTTTACCCAAAGCCCTCACACTGTCTCCCCCTGACTCCTGGCATCTCTCAGGTCCACAGAAGAGCCTTGCTCCTTAGAGATATGGGGTCTGTGTCCATGCACATTTAGTCAAGGCAGTGGGTCAGCAGGAGAGATGCCTGAGGTACCAGCCTACAAAGGACATCAATGCCTCCCACAAGACAGAACCTGGAGTGAAGAAACTTATGTCTCTTGAGGACTGCCTGGGGAAGGGGAGGGAGGTGCGAGCCCCAAGAGATACTGGCGAGTCGGTACCCAAGCCATTAGATTATCTCCTTGGGAGGACACTGGAGAGCTGAGGAAGGCAGGTAGGTTTGAAGCCAAGGTTGAAATGCTCAGAGATCAGAGAATGAGAGTGTGATGGTTTTAAAGCAGGACTACAAACTGTGATACCTCTTATCTCGAGAATATTCTAAATTTCCCAGAGTAGACCTTGGGACTGCCTTGATGAACAGAATATGTACAAGTGATGCTACACAACCTCTGAGGACAGATGAATTTTCATTCTGTTTGTTGTCTTCTGACTCTCTGTCTCTCTCTCTGACTTGTACTGGAGCCCTGAAGCCACCATGCTGGAGAACCCACAGAGGTCACCCACAGACAGGGATGCCCAATTGGCTCAGCTGTCCTATCCCCCAGCTGTTTAAATTCTCCTATCCCAGGCATCATACATGTGAGTGATGCTTCCAGACTAGTTATGACTTGAATAATTACTGTGTGAGACACCTGAGCAGGAAACAGTTGGTTGGGCCCAATCTACCTGCAGGACATGAGGATAAGTGTAAAATGATGGCTACTTTAAGGTGCTGAATTTGGGATGACTTATCATGCTGTAATAGTGAGCTCCATGGCCTATGAATTTCACCAACCTTGTACTTGACATGTGTATTCCCACTGCCAAGAATATGACTGGGCCATTGCAGCTGCTCAACCAGTATGTTTAGAATGTATGAAGAGATGAATGAACAGAGCAGAGGTTATAGCCACCACGATTACCCTCTATGTCTTCCTCAGGCACCATGATGCCTCTCCTCCATCCTTCCACCTTTCTTGCTTTACTGACTCCTGATCATTCATCCATCCCAACTCAAGGTTGCCTTCTCAGGGAAGCTGCCCTTGAACTCTCCTCAGACAGTCACATTCCTCTCAAGTCACCCTTTCTTGCTCCTTTGTGACACTTCTCGGGACTATCATTTAATCAAATGACCATACTGAAATTCCTGACTGGCCAGCAGTTTCTTGCAGTGGACCTTAAGGCATGTGACACCTGTCCACAAGTCCACAAGGATGTCCACAAATGAGCAAAGCCTGCCACAGAACAGACTGATTGAATATCAGAACACTTTTGAAAACTGGCAGCGTACAGCCAATCTCATTACTAGAAGGTGCTAATTCTTAGTTCTTCTTACTGCAGAGCTGGAATTCACCTCCACTGCTAGCCTATCCTCTTCCATGCTTTCCAAACTCACACCCTGGTCATCTGCACCAACAAACCCCAGGAAACCCAAGTGTCTTCTCTAGGTTTACACAGCTAGGCAGAAAAAAGCTAGAATCTGAAGCCATCTCTTCTGATTTGCCACTTTAATGCTACTTCCACGACCCCTCAGTACCTGTTCCATGTTTCTGTCACTGTCAAATGCTTTGAAACCTTCACAGTCCTTCTGCCTAAACAAGAACAAAGCCAGGCACTTCTCATAGTCAAGCATATGAAACAGGCCAAGATTTCTAACACATTTCACATAAACTGTCCATCTGTAACCAGAGCTTGCGGTGGTATTTCAGGAACCTCCTTGGCAATTACCTAAAGGATGAGCCCCAGGCCAAACATCTAATTCAGATTTTAATTTAGTTCTGTTTCCTAGACAGTTTCCATGCCAACTCTCTGTAGGGAGAGTGTGTTCCCTTTAGCTTTTCTTTCTTTCACATTACTTGTCATTCCTAGCGTCTTTGGAGATCAAGGACAAAAATAAATAAAGAACACTCTAGGTGATCTGCAATAGTTCAGTAGAATTGAGACCTTGAACATAGCTTCTGGAAACAACATAATGACTAGAGAAAATATATCCCTGTTCTATTGTGAAAGCAAAACAAGGATACAGGACCATGTACTCAACAACTCTCTATATTTTCTTTTTCTTAAATGTGTATATGTATGGCATTTTGGGAAACTAGGATGGAGAGAAATACATCTTTAAAAATGAGATGAAATTTCGCACCTTTCAGGCTGGCAAAAAATAAGATTATCCCTTGTGAATATCAGCCCCTAAGGGAATGAACTCTTTCCATGCATTGTTGCTGACAGGGTTAACTAAAATGGTATTCATGAAAAGAAACAACAAACGCACACATTTGTTTTAAAACAAATACACACCTTTTGCCCAATGAATTAGTATTCTGCACATCTGTCCTACAAAAATGTTTCCTCTTGGATACAGAGCATTAGGAATCAGTATAAAAGTTCAAAAACAACTGAAATGTTCATCCATCAGGGAATGGTTGGAAAATTAGTTTGTCTACATGATGGGATATGATTTCAGCCTTAAGAAAAAAGAAAGAAAGAAAGAAAGAAAGAAAGAAAGAAAGAAAGAAAGAAAGAAAGAAAGAAAGATGGGTTTAGGTATAGATGTGACCAAACCCCCAAGAAATGCTACCAAGTTAAAAACAAAAGAAAGAGAGAAAAAATAAAAATTAAAAACAAAAGAGAAAGAGGGAAAGAAGCAGTAACATCTTGCTAAAACTTGTATTTGCTTATCTTGGCACATATATGTAAATTTTCAGGAAACATGTTAAGTTGATAGCCCCCAAAATAACTGTTCATTTCTGTCATGGAGTGAGAATATCTTTCAGTACTTACACATACTTTTAATGTTTGTATAATATTGTGCACAATTTAAAAAATCAGATTAGTATTAGGAAAACATGATATTGTTAAGTCAAAGAGGCAAGCTACAGTACAACACATGCACTGTGATAGTGACTGCGTTTTAAAAACAAGGGATATGTTACAAAAACTGGGCTGAGTGCTTGAGACAAAGGTGGGAGTAGGAGTCTTTACTTGTATACTCTATAAAATTTTGAGAGACAATATGTTCTAACGGTTATGAGTGATTAGGGTTGCAACAGTTTTATAGGTAATCTTAATTTTCTATAAAACAAACTGCAAGATGGGAGACTGGCTTATTATTCATCAATAAGGCGGTGGGCTCTTGAAAGACTAATTTCTCAGTTTTATTTTTCTGCATGTCTCTTTTTTTCTTAAACAAACATCTACTACTTTTTTAATTGGGGAAAAGGCTGTCAACTCCACTTAAATTATTTTTAAGCAATACAGTTAGGCAAGATCTCACAGGGCAAGCACATGATAAATTATAAAGAGACCAGTGTTTTCAAAACAGTATCCCCTTTCAAAACTCAAGGCAACACGGAACCTGATGTGTAATTCAGATAACAGTTGAACTGCTCAGGCTTAACGAGAGGGATCTCGTGCCTCACTAAGTGGTAGCCCCATCCACCTGCAGCGCCCAGGGCTCCGGGAATGCATGAGAAAATGTAGGTGCACACTGAGGCTACAGGGCCTGGGGCTGGGAAATGAGGAGAAGTGTGTGGAGGGGGGCCAGAGTAGGCTGCGTGAGAGGCAGGCAGTGTCTGAAATTCAAAGGGCGAGGGCACCTCGGTGGGTCCTGCTAAGTGTACAGGTTTTCTGAGGAGAAGCAGTGTGCACAGTGGAATAGGGCACAAAGTCCAGCCCTCTGTGCTGGTGTAGGCAGACAGGCCTTATGCAGCGACTCATCAGGAACAGGATAGAGGATGGCTGGGGCTGTTCTAGGTTCCTGTAGGAGCAGGAACTTCAGACAGTTTTGGGGCACACAGCTGACAGGATGAAGGTGTTGTAGAAATGTCACTCTCAAGCTGCTGATGGATACACTCCTGCATATTCTTCCCGCCCCCGAGTGACAACAAGACACTGGCACCAAGAAGACAGCCTCCAACCTTCTGGATTCTGACATTTGGTTATACAACTGTGCTGTGTTCAGTCAGACCATGAGGCCGGGTAGGCTGTGGTCCTGCTATAGCACCATCCTCAGCCACCTTCCAGGGCTGAGGGGGCAGAGGTGCAGACCTTATACCCTGCCATTTACTGACCAGCTCAGGCAAGGATTGTTGTGACAATTATGTTTATTTATCAAACAAATATTTACTGAACACCTACTCCAAGCCAAATACAGTGACAGAAGCTAGCAGCCAGGGGACCAAATCAGCTCTAACCCCTGCTCTCATGGAGCTTACAGTCTAGAGGAATGTGACATTACCTACCTGGTGGAGTTGTAGAGGGGACTCCATCAGCTATGTCCTGGGAAGTACTCAGGACGGTAATAATCTTTCTTCTCATTATTATTCACATTTCCCACAGAATTTATTACCAAAAAGGCATTCAAGAGCTATTTAATCAGCCCGTGGCTCAGACTAGAATAAAGGTTCTTTACTCTGTACTGCCAAGTCCACAGTAATAAACACAGCAGCTGGGAGGCAAAATGAAGGAAATCACCCTTGGGGCCATTCGTCACAATGAAGGGAGCTGACAGATCTGCTGAACTTTGGTTCAGCCCTCATTTCCCTGGGGTGAGGAAGTACAAAGGTCGCTACCTCAGCCAGGCTCACTGTAATCAGCCGAGGTCCCCACCGCACGTGGGACGGAGCTCTGAGGGACTGCAGGCCAGCTTCTAAGGGACCCATGCAGAAGGCCCATCCTTTGCACTCAGCCCAGCCTGTGGCAGTGAGCAGTACTCAACGGGTGTCGGGGTTAAATGCCTTCTTCAGTGTGGCCACGGGGAAGTGTGTCATGACCCCAAGGCCGAGGTAGACAACAGGCACAACCGGGCCACCTTCCTAGCGAGTGGCCAGAGGTACTGGTATGAATCCAAGGAGAGAAACACTGTAAGTCAACTTTAGAACCACATCCCCAGGCCTCCAAGAAAGTGCTCCATCAAAAATCTCACTGACAACCATCTTGATATGCGATGACAGTTCCAGCTTTCCTCACCAACCTCATGCTGATGCTCTGGTGCCAGACTATTTTTACAGCCTGAGTAATGCCTGGGCAAAGGACCAGGCAAAACTTGGAGACATAGGGGACATGGGGACAGGGCACGATAGGCGGTGGCACAAGCGACTGGGCCCATATTCTCTCCAGCTTCCAACAGCAAACCATTTAGAGCAGGGTCCCAAAGAGCAACTCTGGCTGAGTTACTACGCAGCCACACCGCTCAGGGACAGGTCCTGAGCTGAACTGGGGCTGTCGCCTTATCTGCCTTGGCACCTCAGGCCATCAGCACAGCAGTGCTGGATGCTGCTCGTGGCCACCACACCCAGCCCAGCTCCGGCACACTGTGCAAACAGAACCTCGCATGCCCCTGTAATCACATGGTGCGTGTGCTCAGCTCCCTCTCTTGGCCCAGATGCCTTCCTGACCTGTTTAATTTCTGCTCCTCCAATGGCACCTTCCCCAGGGAGCCTCTAATGCCAAGGCTGGGGGATGCCCTCTAATACTAAATAACCTGAGCCCCCAGAGCCTGCTCCTCCCATAATACTCATCAATACTACAGTTTCCTTGCCCACATCCCCAAAGGCTGATCAGACAGACCGGAATATTCAGCAGAGCTCAGCAGGTGTGGGAAGGGAGGGAGGGAATGAAAGTGGATGCCACGGATAGAGAAGTACCTGCGACAGTAACTTACAACAAACTGGAGAATAAAAAACTACAACCCAACAGATTAATGGACTACGTACCAATGTTTACTAGAAACACTAGCCGGAAATAGTAGGAGAACATTTCTCAAAGAATTAGGGTGAGACTCAGACATCAGTCACTCTTTGCCACATCTCTTCTTTCTCTTCAGATCTCAGAAGGGGTGGGGGCTGAAAAAAAAGAGAAACTGGAATGCTGGGTGGGCACCTGACAGGTTTTGGGTGAGGAGCTCTCACCGGATCCTCTGGCCTTAGGGAGCTGAAGCCATCTCCCCAGGGTAACCTGCAGCTACTGAGGTGGATCAGCCAGGACCCATCCCCACGTTAAGAGCATGCCCTGGGTCAAGAGAGAGGTACATACAAGGAGGACCTTCCAGTTTCCTACTAGTTCCAAAAGGTGGAAATAGAGCAGAGATTTAGGACAGGTGATATCCTGAGGATGCATACTACTTATGGCTGGAGCTTTATTAGCACAACCTTTCCTTATATATTAATTCCTTCTTTCTTGCTAGGAGGATCTTGATTTTTGGAGGGGACCATGTAGCACAGACCGTGGCTAATAATGAAACCATCACTTCTTCCTCCTAGGCACAGGGCTACACTGCATTTCCCAGCTTCCCTGTGGGAAGGGTGGCCAATGGGATGTCTAGGGTGGTGATTCTCACCTCTGAGGATAGCCCCCAAAATCCTGCCACTTGCCAGTCCCCATGTTCCCTCCTCTTCCAGTGACTGGTACAAATGAGCATGGCAATTTTAGCAGCCAGAGCACCCATATCATCCCTAGAGGAAAGCACCCTGCCACACACACACACACACACACACACACACCATGCAGGTACGCACACACGCATGCACACACACACACCCTTCAGGAATAGCCAGTTGGGACTTGTGCAAACAAAAATTAAATCCCTACCATATTTGAGTAGTGAAATATATTTGATTTGTTTGTCTCAGCAGCAAGCCTTCCTTAATGTGTTCTGCTAAATATTCACACAGACCTTTTTTTAGCTAGGAGCAACCATGTCATACAGTTTTGGCCTTGAAAAGTTGGGGCCTTGAATTTCAGTAGTTTAAAAATGAGTAAAGATAAGCAGGGTGCCTATTAAGGAAACTGAATATGGGTTTCCCTAGGTAGGGTGTGGGGGATGTTTGATGCACACTCAAAGGAGCTAGAGAAGCACCCTAGTTCCCAAAGCAGTGATCACAGTGATCTGCTTGGTGTCTTGGGGAAAATGTCTTTTCCTGACAAAAGGTACCACTGTGACTCATTGGCAGTCTCTTCATTTCTAAAGCAGCACTTTGCCATCATGAAAAGGGGCAAAGAGAATAGAAGTGTCAGTCCAGACATCAGCTGCTGAAACTAGCACTGTAACTTCCTATCTTCAGGCATCTTGTTACATAAGGAAAACAAAGCCCTAATTGCATAAGTCTCCGATGAAGGGCTTTCTGTTACTTGCAGCTGAACATACTCATAACTGGTATGCTTTGCATTGTCCATCATTCATTCACTCAACCTTCACTGAGGTATATTTCAGATGAGCTGGGTGTGGCCCCTGCCCTGCAGGAGACAGGCCCAGGAACAGACTAGAACGCAGAACAGATGCTTCAGCAACAAGATGTCTCAGGGGAATGTAAGCATTGGGTCACAGGCCTGCACTGAGGCAAGGAGTTCTTGACTCCCTTTCTGGCTCTCAATCCCCAGAGTAAACACATCCCAAACTAAAAGCAACTAGAAAGAATGCGCTATCCTCAGCCAAGCCAACTGCAATTACTTACTGTAAGCAGTCGCGCTAAACACCATCAATTAATGCAGCTGCCTCAAGATAATCAGCAGTCATCAGAGCAAGACACACAAAAAGAGAAAATCAAAAATCACATGCTGCTAACTTGGAAATGCCGAGGATTACGTGAGCGTGGATGAGACAGGCTTGCTCAGATCTTCCTGCCTGCTGATGTTAGTTGTCTCCTAAAATATACTTTTCAAAAAGACAGTCATTTTTCACCTTGAAGACAGAACTAAAAAAAAAAATCAACTATCTATGCTATGACCTTTGACCATAAATGCTCAAGCTTTGATTTTTCAGGCCTGTGTTTCCATTAGGGACTGGGATAGAGACAGACAGATTGGCGACAAGAGAGGACCTCGGGTAGGAAATCAAGAGGCAACCGGAACCAGATAAGTTAGAGTACTTGGGGGGAGGGGCTCTGTAAACTAGGGCAAAGATGTCTCCCTTTTAATTCAATTCTTCCTACATACAAAAGAATGGCATAATTTGCCATTTCTTTACTTGCTGACTATAGGGCATCATTTTTAAAAAAGAGATAAAACTTCATTTATTTTGAATTTCAGTAGTTCAAAAATGAGTAGAAATAAGCAGGGTGCCCACTGAGGGAACTGAGTATAGGTTCCCAAGGTCGAGTCCAGGGTGTGCTAAGCATGCTCAAAGGAGATAGGGAAATGCTCCAGTTTCTGCAGGCCTGCGCCAGCTCCGTGACAGAAGGTGCTAATTGGGCAGGCTGTCACGACAGAGCTTCTCTGTAGGATAAGTGGAGGAAGTGAGGATGAGGTCACAGGGGGAAGGAATGGCTTTTCCAGGACAGTTAGTAAACCCAAAGCCTATCAACATAGCCTTTTGGGTCAAGCAGATTCTGGCTATGGTAGTTTCAGGAAACCTGCGAGACTGGCTTCTTGTCACTGGTTGGTCCCCTACGTACCCACAGCTGCAGCTATACCAGTTCTTGCCCTGAGAACCAGGTCTCTGGTGGTATCAGAGGCTTGTAGGGCTGCTGAAGAGGTCGCCTCAACAGTGCCCAGGGCAACATTCTATCAGGTGGGACTAAGAATAACAATGTCACATCAGGAGAGTAAAGTCTGAGTCCATGATCTCTTGTCACACTTTCCACTCACAACCTAAAGTCAAGAAAGCCAGGCAAGACATTAAGTACCAGCTTGTGTCAGACACAGACCAGTCAAAATGAGTGCCTGTTTTAAAAGGCAGACAAAGCCACATCACACCAGTATGTGTGATCATCAGCTCCCCTTTTTTCCCTGTCATGGTCAGGGACCCTGACCCTTCTGGGCCACAACCCAGCCTCTCAAGGCCATAGCAGGTGGTCAAGAACTAGTGAGTGCCTGGAAATATGTCAGCACTGTCACATGTACCCTTCACTGTGATTATCAGAATAATATCTTTTGCTGCATGAGACAGAGACCATATGTGTTTTGTTTATTATCCTATATCCATCACTTCAGTGCAGTTGGCTGACCTAAAACATATTTAGGAAGACCTAATATAATAACAGCTAACACTTTAAAAAGCATATACAATGCACTAGACATTATTCTAGTCTTGTTCAAGACATTGTTCTTGTCATATATGATCTCATGTCAGCTTCACAAATAGTGTTACCATCAGGTATTATCATCATCCCAATTTTACAAACTAGAAACTAAAGCACAGAGGAATTAAGTAAGTTGCCTAGGGGTACAAGGCTAGTGATGGTAGATCTAGGATTCAAAGCTGGTGTGGCTTAAGAATCTACACCAGGCATACCCAACTTGTGGGCCGCAGGTTGTTCATGCCTGATAAATACTCCCAACCACCACACTGGGCTAAATATACGAACAAACTTAGGCACTGTGGTATTAGGGAGTCATCAACAGAACCTCTGACACCCACAAACCCTGAGGAAGTCTTCTGACAGGGGTTCTAGGCCATAACACATACACTGCTTTCATTTGTTTGGTTTCAGAATATCCTAAAGAAAACCAGTATCTACTTTTACCCTAAACTGAAGACCACCTGTACTATGTAACTACATTTGTTTATCATATAACTATAGCAGGAAATTCCAAATTTATTCTCAATTCAAGAGATCTGAATTCTAAAGGAAGCCTTTTAAACTCCCAAAGTCCCATTTCTCCATTTGTAGGTAGATTCCAGACTTATCAAAAGGATCAAACAAGTTCATGGACATAGTTGCCTGTTTATATGGTAAGGTACTATAGAAAGATAATGTAAGATCATAACAATATATTATTATATTTCGGAGGTTCCATACTTAGTAATTTGTACTCGTCAAAGTTTGTATGCTTTTTTGGTCTATTCTTTTAAGAATGTTTAGGTTTTATATCTCTCCATGTTTTAGTACTGGTATTTAAAGCATAATGGGATTATTTCTGAGTTTCCAATATTTTTTGCTATAGCTCAAGGCCAGCCTGAACTGTATGGTAAGATCTTGTCTCAAAAAGACAATAAATAAATAATAAATAAATAAATAAATAAAATATTTGTTATAACTT
This sequence comes from Dolichotis patagonum, assembly GCA_004027295.1. NCBI lineage: Eukaryota > Metazoa > Chordata > Mammalia > Rodentia > Caviidae > Dolichotis > Dolichotis patagonum. The sequence goes on along the minus strand of PVJX010010974.1, from coordinate 30,846 downwards.
TACTTTTTTCTACTGTAATGCAATTGCCTGTTTCATTTTGGAAGCCTAAAGAGCTACCAAAACAGTTTTGTTCTATCTTCAGGTTCTCTGATATTTGCGGGTGACAAATTAGCAAGCAAGAGCTTCATTTGTCTTTTATAGTTAAAATGTTCAAAATGATACTGTGTCTTCGGAGATACACCATCATTCATGACCCTGGATCCAAGAATAAAGTAGGCTTAGTAACACAAGATGTGGTTTTGCTGGTTGGAAAGATTTGCGTCTCTAAATAATTGAGGGGTAGGACAAATAGCATTCAAACTGTTTGTAAATGGGATGTCAGTGATGGCCCTCCCCACAATCAGAAATGGAGAGGAGGAAGGGGGAGTGGATGGGGAGGTCAAAACCGGATGCAAGAACTTTTACTTTAGTCTATTTTCTAAAGCTCTGGTTTCTATGCTGATTGTCACTCTCCCTAAGGAAGCTGCTCACACAGAGTTACAGAGGGTGGTGAACAGATGATCAAAAGACCCCTTGCACGCAGAAACATGAATGTGTGCACTGGGGAAAAGAGTATAAACACAGAGCATTTTAAAATTCCTATAGTACCAGAAGTTTGAGGGTCCCAAGGTCTCTAGCACAGAATTTCCAGTACTGTTGCAGCCTCCCAACAGGCAGATGGGACAGGGAGGAGGAGATGGGGGGATGGGGAGATGGGTGCGTTCACGCGTGGTGACCCAGCCTGCACACAGTAAAGGCTGTCCCCTGTGTGCAGGAGCTACTCCACAGGGCTTGGCCAATTATTTTTCAATGTCTTTTAATCATTAACTTCTTCCATGCTCTTGGGATTGGTCCAGCCTTTAGTAGAGATCGATCTTTTTTACCAAGTCCAGGGGATTTTTCAACCAAAGTCGGAGAAGGGTCAGAGGGGCCTGCAGGTCAAAGGATGGAAGCAGGGAGGCTGAGGTCTGCGGTTCAGTTAGGTGACCACGGCCTTCATGCTTTCAAATGCAGAGCAGATCCTACGATTCATTCTGGGTTCACAGGCTCCTCTTCATGGCTGCCTGTAATAGTTCCAGGCTGAGGGGTTCACTGGGCTCTATTCTACCTCCAAGGCTGCCTAGCAGGTCCAGGAAGTGGTCCTCCATCCCACTAGGAGGCTGCTCCCCCTTCTTCATTCACTAACTGCAGGTGCACAGACCCTCCTGCTTGTCCTTCTGGCAGGTGGAAGGTGGCTTCCCCAAGTCATACTCCAGACCAACCTGGCTCAAGTCACTGTTCCTGAAGGGGCATAACCCTCATACAGAAACTTAAAACACCTCAGTGCCCTCCAACTCTGCCAACTCAGCCTTGACTGGATTTTCTGGCCTTCTAAAAACTAGAATGGTAGACTCTGCAAACCTTATTTCAGGTCACTGTGGGGCTGTTTTGCTTATGTCAGTGGCTTCGTTCCTATTGGTAATGGCTTACTCTAGAATGCGGGCACACTTCCTAACCCACCAGCCAAGAGTCCTGTCCCTGAGCAGGTTCTGGGCCTGAATCTCCTTTTCTAAGACCTCAAATATTCCCCATCCTTTCCCCTCCCCTCTCCAGAGAGTAACATTTTTCTCCTTCTTCTCTCCCTCACTCACAAACTGCAGGCATTAATTAAACCTCTTCTAGAAAACATTTTCGCCAGCTGCAGGAATTCTGGGTTACAGCCAGACCCGAAGACAGACAGTCTGGGTAATAAAGATAAGCCTGTGACAGCCAGGGGCAGTGCAGGTTCCCACATCCACTCTGGATTCTAGCCTCACCCAGATTCCTATAAAAGGGGGTGTGGGCACCCCTAGCCCCAGCTTTCAGTTGTACTCCCTCAGGATGGCCTTTCACACAAGCAGAAGGGTTGGACTTTGCTCCATCTGCCACTGGGGCACGGCCACCTCCGACAGACCAAAGCATGTCCCCAAATATCAGCCTTCCCCACCCCCAACTAGAGCTACAAGTCACATCGCTAGTTATGTGTGAGAAGGGGCACCCTCCCATCTCCATAGGAAGCTTGGGGATACACAGGACCCACTGGAGCAACACACTGCAACCTGAAGATACCAGTGGGACTCTGAGTGACCCTGTCCCTGCTGTAAGCTTCTTCCATCAGTGGGCAGGGATGAGATACACAAGAGGAATGGGGCCACAGCTTGTGGCCCTGGTGGACTCAGCTCTCAGAGGGCAACATTAGTACTTCTTGGTACTGGGGATCGAACTCACAACCTCACCCTTACCAGGCAAGTGCTTGAGCCACTGAGCTAAATCCCTGGCCAACAGTAGTACCTCTTTAGGGTGCCCTTCACCCTCCCACTCCTGCTTCTGGGATAAAGATAACTGATTTCCTTCCAGGAAGCTCTGGAGTCCCTGTTGAAGTTACAAATCTGGCTATTAGAGCCTGACTTGTATACTGACACCCTTGCCCCATGAGCTTGCCTCTAGTGAGATTTTTATGCTTTTAAATCTGTTGAATTTAAGGGTAGTATTTTGAAAAATGTACAAAGCGGGGGAAAAAAGGATTACAGACTCAGACTGACTCAACAGGGGAAATCTACTTTCTTATTCAACAAACAATGAGTAAAATATTAGGCAGGAGGCGCTAGGCTCCACCCCATCTCTGAAGATGCTCCTTGCCAATGCGGATCTGACAGTCAACAGCCCATCACAGTGTGGATCAAGGCAATGCCCATGGGAACGTATAGACAGACACTCAGTGGGACCCTGCTGTGAGTCTGTCCAAGACTAATTACTTACCTAGTCAGTGGTAAAGCAATACTGAGCTAATCATGAGTCAAGCAGATCAAAGAGTCAGGACAGTTCCACAAATGCTCAGAGTGCTGTGCCCTGGAGGCCAGGCGGCCCACTCTGTCCCTAGTACCGAGTTGTAGCCTCCCAGGGTATCAGCGATGACGGGCTGGCCAGGAGCCAAACCTGAAAGCGAAGTACCCCCTACAGCCTTCCTCAAGCAGACAAGGAATTCAATGCAAGATTTAACGAAAGCCTGGAGAAGGATGGGGTGGATGCACACACTGGCTTCCAGGCTGTCACCAAGCATTCCCACCGCTCTCCAGGGACCAGGAGGCTCTCCAAGCCATCTGCTTTAAACCCTCTTCCCACAGATGTCGGGCTGGGCACCACTACCTTTGAGGAGGAGGAGGAGCTGCCTGCCAACCCCCCGCCACCGCAGTCACTTCCCTTCCAAAGGGTGGGCTGCGCTCAGCACTGTCTGCTCCAACCGAGGGGTACATCTAAGCCCTGCTGCAAAGAGCAACAGAGCATCCCGCGCCGTGGAAATCTCCCAAAATGTCCCTGCGCCATCCATCCCACACTTCTCATTCACACCCCATCTGACTCCGCGTCCCTCTTCATTTTACTTGTTGAACGCATAGAAAGCGTTCTTGTCTTTTCACACACACTGGGCACCCAGTCCCGTTCTCCACGATGTCCCTTCGCAGCCCAAAGGCTAACGCGGGAAAATTCGGCCTCACGTCCTCCCGCACCGCTCATTCTTTACCATGCACAGGTACAACCTGAAAGCCAGGGATGCGGCCGCCAAGAAAACCAACCTGCTCTAAGTCGGTCCCCCTACCCCCCACGTAGATGGCTTCTTTTAAAATCGCGACATGTACAAGTTCACCAGCGAAAGCACACGGTGGGGTCTAAGCACAGAGTCTTACCCCGGGCGCAGAGGAAGGCTGAGGTGCGCGCGGAGCAGCCTCGGCAGGACCGCAGGTAGCTGCCACGGGGCGCCGGCCCCACCCCACGGAAAGGCCGCAGGGAAGTTGCGGCCGCTTTCTTACCTGCAAGCGAGCAGGTTCGGGGACTCCCCAGGAAGGGAATCCCGGGAGCTCGGATTCCAGATGGAATCCGGTGACACAGCGCGGGGGCTGAATGGGACCGGGCTGGGGCTGGACGGTGGCACCAAGAGGAGGACAGCGGGGCTGCGCGGCGCGGGGGTTGGAGAAAGCAAGGCCCCTGGGGAAGATAGGCGGGGGCGAGGCGCGGGGACGACGCGGGGGCTTTGCTGGCCAGTCTGACGGCGCCCGGCTCGGAGCGGGGGCGCGGGGGAGTGGCCTGGATAAACGACTCGAGCGCGGGGCTGGGGCCGGCGCAGGAGCCGGCAGGGAGCTCAGTGGCCGGGTTCCGACCCGATGCTTGGAAGCCCTCCCCAGCCCTCTCCCACCCGCGCATGCTGGGGGACACCCCCTTCTCCCAACCCCGGGCCCTGGACGTCCGCGCGCCTCCAGTCCCCGCGCGGCTCAACGACAACAGCAAGCACCCCGCTCGAGGTCGCGGCCCGGGCGAGCAACGCACTCACCGCTCCCGGTCCCGGCCCAGGCTCCGCCGCCGCGGCCCGGCTCGCCGCCCGCTGGCAGCTCGTCCGGGCGGGAGGAGAGGCGAGGGCGGCGCGCACCGGCCGCCGGGCCGCGCCGGGAGCCGCAGCGCCCCCTGCCGCCCTCGGCCCGCTCGGGGATCGGCCGCGGCTCCCTGGTAGCCCTCGAGCTCCGCCCCCGAGCCCGCGCAGCGGTGCTGGGCGGAGGGGGCTGTGCGCCCCGAAGGGGTTGGGAGTGGAGTTCCCGGAGAGGCCGGAAACAGCCCCGGATACGGGCGAGCGGTCGGCGCTCCTGGCGGGCGAAGGCGCGCGCTCAGAACGCCCCGAGGCCGCGCCGCCGACTCGCAGGGCCTGTGCGTCTCACAAAGCCAGGTTTGGGCTTAGGGAGTGCGTGGACGCGCGCCCAGGCCTGGGGATAAGGATCCGGCCCGACCCCGACCTGGTGTGGATGCTTTCGGGCTGCGTGTCTGGTGAGGTGCCGCCGACTCCATTGTCGGGGTGGGCGCGCGCGTTTAGAGCCCTCTGGGTGCCGTGTGGACCCGAACTGCCCTGATCCTCGCCACCACGCCACCCCTCCCCAGGCCATCGCACGCTTCTCTTCCGGCGTGCACCACATCCGGCTTGTGTAACTCCAGACCTCGCGGCTGTTCGGTCTCCAGCAGAGCCCCTCTGAGAAGTCGCCGGCGCCGTCCCCTCACTGTCCTTCCCTGTGGCGCGGCACAGATCTAGAAGCACTTGCTGATTTCTGTACTGCCCTGTTAGACAGCGTAAAGGCACGTGGTTGTATTTTCTTTGATCCCGTATTTATGGATCATTTCTTGAAAAATGTTGGGTTCCCACTGGTGGGGATTCCAACAAGATTTATGTGAGATGATCTGACAAATGATCGTCCAGAAAGGCCTGTGCTGTCAGTTAAATGTCTACAGTGACTCTTATGTACCTAGTACGACTCGACCTGGGCAATATAGATACTATTTTCTATGCTTTATCTTTTTATTCTTGCATATTAGTTATACAGAAAATGGGTTTCTTGTGACATTTTCATGGATGCATATAACATACTTTGACCATAGCTATGTCTCCTGTTACCACCTCTTGGCCTCCCCTGTTCCTGATTCCCTTCTTCTCTAATAGTAGTTTCACTTCTATTGTTATGTTGTCTGATTATCTTCCACATCTGAGAGAAAATGTGTGATACTTGTTTGTTGGGAGGCAAACTTTTGCTCTCTCACTCCTTTATTAATGGAGTGGCACCCACATCCACACACTTGCCCTAGACTGTTTACTCATATTTCCATCAACTTCCAGTTTTCTTCATGCACCTTTTCTGCCCTCTAAATCAGCACATCCCCATCAAGTTCTACCTCTTCTCAGCTGCCGTCTTCATTTATCCCTGCGGCCTTGCTATTCTTCCAGCCACCTAGCAAGCCTTCCACATCTGAACCCTCGATGGTCAGTCATACCTGTTCACCTGTCTCTATCACCTTGTATTTCCCAGATGCAATGTTTCTCATTGTCTTGAACACTGACAGCTCTTCTCCATGAGCATGGAACTTGCCAACTGTCCCCTTAAGCATCACTCCAAACCCTGAAGTGTCACTTGTCCACCCCACCTTTTCCCCTCCTTTCTTTTACATTCTCCTGCTTCTGATTTTTCCTGAACTAAACATTCCTCGTTGAACAACCAGATTTCTGTTTGTACAATTAGGTCATTGACTGAATTCATCGCTAAATGAGGAACTGTATATAATTATGTACATTACAATATTCAGAACAAAGAAATGGTCAAAGGACATTCCAACTTGACGACTTTGCTTTTATTTATTTGCATAACTCTTTAACAAGCAGCACAGGAATGTATAACAGAACATAAAACTACAGTATTGCACTGTATAGTATAATGGTAAAAATTGTAATACTGTATAAGCAAGGTATACTGTACAAAAAAAGATGTTGAGGCTCTGTAAAGGTGTACAAGACTATACAAAAACAGACACTCAAGCTAATTTCATCATTGAGTCCTTCAAAGTCCTTGTCAGTATCATCATCGGACTTATAATCAGGAGATATAGAAGGCCCAGGTAAGGGATATGACAAAGTAGAAATAGAAAAACTAGAGGTAAGGCTTCTGGAGGTAGCTTTCAAGAAGAATCTTGGGTTGTAAATCCAAGCATTTAGTGCTAAGTTTGATTAGTCATTAATCAGGTAGATCACTCAATGAGAAATAGCTGTAATTCTAGGCTGTGCCCATTAGCTCACCACCTCCCTCCTCCCCACATAGGTCAGTCAGGGTGCTTTCTGCTGTAGGTGTCTGAAAACCCCATGCACCCTAGCTTAAACAAATAAATAAAATTGATTGGCTTATGGAAATGAAAAGCCTGTAGCATATCTGCTTCAGTCCTGGACTTGGACTCGGAATTTTTTTTTCCAGCTAAGTTTTTCCTCATGTGTGCTACTCTTTCAGGTCTATACACGAGCCCAGCAGACCAACAGTCCTTTTACTGCAAGGCAGGACAGTTGGCAGAGGGCCATTGCAGAGCAGAAACTGTCCACCTGATGACATCTAGGAAGGACAGAGAGAGACAGGCAGACAGAGAGAAGAGAGAGAAACTCTTCCAGGCCATGCCTTCGCTGACTTGCCTCTTTCAAACAGATCCCACTTTATAATAGCAAGTCAGTTATAAGACCTGCACTTCCAAATGCCACCTTTGAGCACTTGAGGCTTTGTGGCAATCTGTACATATCAACCATAAGAGTCCATCTCTGGTCCCTCAAAGACTCATGTGCATCTCTTTATGCAAAATACATTTAATCCAACTCTAGGAGTTGCCAAAGTCCTTGCAGTTCTGGTATTGCTGAAAAGTTCAAGTCCAAAGTCTTCTCTGAGATCTAAAGTATCTTAGCTGTGCGCCCTGTAAAAATAAAAAAGAAAGTTAAACACTGCTGACATACAATGGCAAAGGGTAAATATTGCCATTCCTAAAGGGAGGAATAGGGCGATAGAAATCAGTGGAACCAAAGCAAGATCAAGATCCGGCTGAGCAAACATTAAATATTGTTTCTCAGTATTTAGAATCTAAGGCAAGTCATGGTGAGATATAACTCCAAAGGACTTGGGCAGCCCTACTCCTGCAACATTGCTGATGCTAGTAGCCATCAGGGTTTCTTCTTGGGCAGTTTTGCTCACTGCTTGTGGCTTTCTTGAGATATTCCCATTCCTGGCTTCTTCAAATTCTTAGGGTTTCCACTGCACTTTCAGCATTCCTCACACAGCTTTGTGCACTACCATCTCAGGGGCACACTGCCTGGTCTCCCAGGCCTTCTTCTGAAATCTGAGTAGAAGCCTCCCTGACCCTACAACTCTTCCTTTCTTCATGCCTGTAAAACCAGTACTATGTGAATGTCACCAAGGTCTGCCAACAGCACGAGCAGTAACCAGACACCCTTGAATCATGGCTGCACAGGCTTCTGAGTGCCTGGATGCTGAGCTCTGTGAAATCAATCCCAGGAAATCAATCCTCTGCATTTCAGTTCTTGAGCAGAGTGTCCAGGGACCTTCTCAAAGCAAAGTCTTTCACTTTTATAACTTTGAGCCTGTGAAGGGTGGTGTCTTCCTGGTTCTTGTGATGCTCTCAGCCATCTTTTTTATTGTCTAGTTGTAAAACACTTGACTTCTTTGTAATGCTAATTTTTTCAACAGCCAAGCTTTTTTCTGCTTCATCTTTGTGTGCACTTCTTTTTTGGTGATTTTGAAAATTTTACAAATGGGCTTTTTGCCCCCGATTTTCAGTATAACTTTGGCTAAAAACAGAATGCAGTACCTGAGCTACAACCTGAATGTTAGGCTGCTTTGGAATTTCCTCTGTCAGGTTAATTAGTCTACTACCTTCAATCTCAGTCTTCCACAAAGTCTTTTGATATAAGCAAAATGCAGACAAATTTTCTGTCAGAGCATAGCACAAAAGACTGGAGTCCAACTACCAATGGCATCTTTGTTCCCCATTGAAACCTGAGTCTGATCTTTTCTTTTTGCCTTTTTTAGCAGTGTTTTTTTTTTTCTTTTTTTAGACAAGGTCTCACTATGTAGTTCAGACTGGCCTTGAACTCATAGCTGTTCTCCTGCCTCAGCTTTCCAAATGCTGGGATTATAGGCGTGTACTACATACCCAGTTTTTACTAGCCTTCCTGTTTTTTGACTTCTGACCAGAATGTCCCATCAAGCTTGTTTTACAACCTTCTTGAGCTCTCCAGCTGGCTTCTCCAAACCTTTCCAAACTCCTCCTGTGAACCACTTCCAAAGATTTCTGAACTATGTGGCTAAGTGGCATCACAGTGATGATCCCACTTCTCTTGCACTAAAATCTCTCTTAATCACTTTTGTGCCACTGAGACATAATACCTGACATACACAAGTTAAATAAAGGCTTATTTTGGCTCATGATTTATAGATGTTTCAGTCCATAGTCCTCTGGCTTCAAGGCAGGACAGCACGGCAGAGGAAAAACTTCACCTTATGCCATCCAGGAAGCAGAGAGTCAAAGGGAGATCCTAGGAGGGAGATAAATCCTTCTAGGGACAACCTCAGTGACTCACCTCTACTGACCAGACCCCATCTCCTAACAGCAAGTCGGCTATAATATAAGGTCACCTCCCAAGATCAATCACCTCTCCCAAATCCCATGAGGGGTCAGGAGGGGACAACTAGATATAAACTGTGACACACCGTCTGGCTGGCACTTGGGGAGGCTGTACTGAGGTATAGCTGACAGACAAAAGCAGAGTTGAAAGAGGTATCTTTTTGTCATGCTGGGAACTAATAGAGCATCGGCTTTGCCAAGTCCATGTTCCAACGAATCCCCTTCTTTTTTGAGCACATGAAAATTAGATTTTTCTATCCCTTGCAATTTGGCTAGTGTAAAATTCTAGTACGGTGCCAGGCGCACCAGTGCCTGCAAAGCAGGGCAGTTACCATCATTGTGTACCTGACCTGGTGATTGCAAACAGAGTAAAAATGAAGCTGTACAGCGCCATGGGCTCACGGCCTTCATCTCCTTTCTGTTTTCAGCCTGTCCCTTTGGTCATGCTCACATCTTGATCTCCAAGGAAACCTTCAAAAGTCACTGGAAGTGGAACCCATCGGTCTTTTTGTTTGCTGTTCTAATTTTTTATTAGTATATGTTGGTACATAAACTAAATACGTAGATCATAGGGAACTGGTCCGTGTCATACCACATCTTGATACTTTTTACTTCTTCCCACTTCCCTGTCCCCATGCCCATATCTCCTTCCCATCTTTACATAGTCTATATTCCTGTTTTCTCTCACTAATCTTTTATTTTGTTCTTTCAATTACTTATGTTTTGGTTTCTCATATAGAAGAAACCAGGCCTGGGGATTTAGCTCAGTGGCATAAGCACCTGCCTTGCAAGCGCGTGGTCGTGAGTTTGATCCCCAGTACCGATTTAAAAAAAAAAAAAAACCACCCTTCTGTGTCTAATTTATTTCACTTAGAACTGTGGCCTTGAGGTGTATCCATTTTCCTACAACTGCCTCAGATGTAACCCTCTGCATGGCTGAGCAGTACTCCATTGTGTATAGGTACCATATTTTTCTAATTTGTTTATCTATTGATGAGCATATAGGCTGCTTCCAAGATTTAACTATTGTTTATTGCTGTTGTGCTTCTATAAATATGGTTGTGCATGTATCACTGTAGTATCATGTATAATTTGACAGGTTAATTTGACAGTATAATTTGACAGGTTCCCATTTCTTGATTTTTGGTTTTATTTATTGTGCCATTGAGGTTCTGTTCAGCAAGTCCTTGCTTATGTTTATGTCTTCAAGAGTTCTTCCTATTTTATTTACCAGAAAACTCAATGTTTCTGTTTTTATATCTAGGTCTTTGACCTATTTTGATTTGCTTTGGGTGCAGTGAGAGAGATGGTTCTAGAGTCATTTTTCTGCATGTGGATAGCTAGTTTTCCCAGCACCATTTGTTAAAGAGGCTATCTTTTCTCCAGTGTATATTTTTGGTCTCTTTTTGAAGATCAATGGCTGAAGGTCTTATAAAACTGAGACTTGCCCAAGTCATGAATATTCTGCAAGGCAGCCCTGGATGCTACTTTAGATTGTGAGGAGCTAGGAGCAGGTGCCCAGCTTTAATCAGTTTTAACCCACTAAGCAAAAACCGCAAATATTTGCATAGCTTCCTTTGTCCTGCCCTATAGACATAGAGAAGAAAATGGGCTCTGCCCCCACACTTGGATGGAGTTTGTCAGGAAGAAGGACAAACAGTCTAAGACAAAGACTGGGGTAACAGATGAGAATACCAGGGAGTCCTCTCAGGGAAGAGGGAGTAGAGTGATTTATGTGAACTGGCTCTAATTTCCAATGGTCTGTACTGCCTGCAATCCTGCCTTACAGTAGCTCTCACACAGCAGCACAAAATATTTCAGTTGTGCATATCACAATACCCAGATTATAAATACTATGTTAAAATTCAATTTACTATTGATTTTGTTTCCCTGATCATAAAAACTGTGCTTGGGGCTGGAGCTATAGCTCAGCAGCACAAGCATTGGATCCCCAGTACAAAAACAAACAAACAATCCTGTGCCCATTTACTGCAGAAACTTGAAAAAGTACAAAGTGCACAAAAATAAACATAAAAATAAAAATAAAAATGCATGGTAGATGTCAATTCATACAGTAGAAAACACCAAAGTAAGATACAAAGAGGGAAGATTGTCCTATCAAACTTCTAACTCCTAGCAAGCCCTTGGCTTTAGGAAGAAAAATACCTTGCAAAAAGCTAAAGGTTTTTTCTTAGGCTTTTGCAGAAGCGCTCTGTTCTTTCTAACACATGGATATTTTTTTGAAACCTCCATCCAGGCCTCCCAGCTCCAGGGTGGTCTGTATTCTATTATTTATGTGTGCATGATTCATTTTACTTACTGCCCCTTCTCCCTACCCCCAGCAGGGTTATTCTATAAGCCCCTTCCCCCTCCTGAGAGCAACTAGGGATGGCAAACTCATTTTCCCCATCTATCTGGAGGCAATTTAATTAGAAGGCAAATGTGGAAGAAGAGTACATAAAAGAACCACATTCAGAAAGAATAAGAGATGGCCCTGAATCTGACCTTGAGCTAAAATATCACACACTAAAAACTGCAGTAATATGATGAATCATAAGGCTAGGTATTCATGCTTGTTCTCTCAACTCTCAGCCCAGCTGAAAGATGTTTCAAAAGAAAGAAAGAAAGAAAGAAAGAAAGAAAGAAAGAAAGAAAGAAAGAAAGAAAACGCCAGATGACGCCAATAACAGTTATACCAATAACAGTTAATAATCAGAAAAGAACAAGGGTTGTGTCTATTTCATCTAAAATGGTGCCTAGCACACACTAAGTGCTTTATAAAAATTGGATGGATAGATGGGTGGATCAAAAGTCCACCTCTGTCATTTTACTATGAGAAGCCAATGAGGAAGGGGATGAGAGGAGACAGAAACCTGCAGAGCTTTCTGCAATTTTACGGCCACTTGAAAGACAACTGGAGTTTAGTGTCCACGGGAAAGAAGGGGCCCAGGTACTGTCCATACTTCTAGTTAGGACCCAAAACAGTTAACATGGAAACCAAATGCTGGAAGTCATTGTCAATTTATGTAAAAGTCTATGCCTTGGGAAGACAAGGGGTAATCAACGTGCCCCAGACCAATCACGAAGTGATAGTGGGAGAGCCATGGGGTTAGTGGGGTCACCCTGCAACAATATTTTCATATATATATGAAACAATTTTCATATATAAAACATATATGAAATATACATATATTTCATATATGTTTTATATATAGATATAGATAGATATAGATAGATAGATAGATATAGATATTAGACACCTCAGTATCTCCAAAAAGAAACCAAACAAAGTTATAATCAATTGGAGTTTTTCGAGTATTGCATTCCAAAGTCACTTGCCTTGGCCATTTCTCTCTTCATTCATACTGATGCCTCTATCAATAATTTGCTCATCTTAATGGCTGAATATTATTCCACTGTCCTCAGTTTGCTTTCTCATTCACTTAAGTGACAGATATTTGGTTGTTTGGAGTTTGGGTTACCACGAATAAAGCTGTGATAAACATTTGTGTACCGGTAGTGGACACATGAACACATGGTCTTACTGCTTTCGTGTATCCAGGAACCGTAGGCATATGTTCAACTTTTTAAGAAGCTAACAAGCTGTTTTCCAGACTGTTTATCCCATTTTACAATCTCATCATCAATGTATGGGAAATCTGATTGCTCTGTACCCTTGCTCACATTTGGCATGGTTAATATGTTTAATTCTAGCCCTTCTGGTAGGTATTCAGCCACATCTCATTGTTGCTTTAATTTGCAATTCACCAGGATTTAAAGACCTTGTCTTTTCATGTGCTTATTTGCCATCTGTTAACTTCCTTGGTGAAGTGTCTGTTCACATTTTTTGACTGTTTACTTAGGGAATTTGTTGTATAATTGGGTGGTGAGTGTTCTTTATATATTTTAGGCACAAATCTTTGTCAGATATACATCAGTTGTCACTTTTATATTCATAGCATTTAGTATGTTTTGCAAAGCAGACGTTTAAAAAATGTCTGTGAAGTCCCATTGATTGATTTTTTTCACTTATAATTTTTGATTTTTGTGTTCTTTTTAAGACAGCTTTATCAAACCAAATGCCACTAAGATTTTCCTCTAACTTTTCCCAGAAGTTTAGCTCCTACACTTAGGCCTATAATTCATTTCAGACTGATTCATGTACAGGCTATGAGGTAAGGGTGGTGATTCAGATCTTTCTATCTGATTTCCAATTATTTTGGCATTCATTTGTCTGGAGACTTCTGCAAAAAATTAATTGGTTTATGTTTGTGAGATTATTTCTGAATTTCATCCTGGTCTGTAGATATATACGTTTATTTTTCTGGCAGCATTACACTGTCCAGATTACTGTAGCTTTAAAAAAAAGTTTAGATATCAGGTAGTACAACTCCTCTCATTTTTTTTCCTGTAGTAGGGGGGATTGAACGCATGACCTCGTGCTTGCTAGGCAGGTACTTGTGCCACTAAGCTAAATCCCCATCCCCAAATCCTCCAAGTTTATCTTTTTTTCAGAATTAACTGTTTGAGATCGTTGCAGTTTCCAAATACTTTTAGAACCAGCTTGAGAATTTCTACCAAAAATTCCTTTCTAGGAATTTCCTTGCCATTGCATAGAACCCTATAGACATTTTAGGAAGATTAGACCTCTTAACAATATTGAACTTCTGACACATACATGCCATGTTTTTGTATTTGTTCAGGTCTTTTTTGTTAGGATTTTTGGCGCGATGAAACAGCAAAATATGAGATAAAAGAGACCTTTATTCCCAAGGATGCGGAAAGAAGTCCAAGGCCACAGACAGCCTGGCCTTCTCTAACCCGCACGTGCAGGTTAGGGTACTCATATAACCTCTGACCTGGGTGGTGCTTAGGGTGGGACAGGTAATGCATAGGTTATTGATTGGGGGTATTTTCGAGCCAGTGGGAAAGGTGACTACAGTTTGGTCCCACCCCTTGCTCCTGCCTCCCATCACAGCTTTCCAGGGCACAACTCTTTCATTGTTTATTTTAGCAATAGGTTAAATTTGTCATTGCACATTGTAACCTTACAAATATTGTTTGTTAAGGTTATTCCCAGTGATTCTGAATTTTGGACGCTGTTATAAATGGTGTCATCTTTCAATTTCCAGTTCCTTTTTTTTGTAAGTACATACACATACAATTGATTTTTATTTTCCTCGTAAGCTGCAGCTTTGCTACACTAATTAGTCCTAGTGGCTTTTTGCAGGCAGATCCCTCAAAATTTTTCTACCGAGTGAGTATTTCATGAGTGAATAAAGGCAGTTTTCTTTTATTTCTTGTTCTTATTGCACTGGTTAAAATCTAGTGAGATGCTAACCAGGAGTTATGAGAGTAGCCTCAGTGATAATATGAGTTGTGACAATTTTGGCTCTTGGATACTCACAAAGGTTTGTGAGGAGATCCACAGAAAGGACTCAGAGTCAGAAAGTAGAAGTTGTAACAAGCTCTTTATTGTTTGACAAGCAAGGTGTACTCCTAAGCAAGCTTAACTTTTACTGGAGAGAACAACAGTACATTCGGGAGGCTCCAGGTGGATAAAGCCCAGAGGCGGCAGCTGCCAGCAATGAAAGTTTGTGGTCAGGGAGGGAAAACATGCAGAGCCCAGGAAGCCACAGCAGCGAGGTCTGGGGCTGGTTTATGTTTTGTTTTCTTGGAATTTGGGGAGTGGTTGTGGGTTCTTCCAAGAACCTGTGAGCCTCTACACTGGATGGAGGGGTTTTTGAGTTTACATTGGTTCACCTCAAAACAAACACAGCAGCCAAAACCCACTGGGGGATCAAAACTGCAATGCAAATATATGTAGATCAGGCTTAAAAAAGTCAACGTCCGTCAGTCTGTGTCCGTGAGCTAAGCACATGCAGACCCTGAATCAGAACGGGGCAGAACCTGAAGGCCGGCAAGGTTCCTGGTACAGGAAATGAGACTGCAAACTCAGCGCACTTAGACCACTGTCTGTTGGAAGGTGCAAGGCATTCTCCTTTTGCCTGCCTGTTACTTCCTCTCCTCCAGCTCATGTCTAGCTAGCTGCCTTCTGTAACAATTTGTGTCATTTAAGCAATTGATTAATCTGATACAAGTTATCTATTGGTGCAGAGTTGTTCATTCTATTCCCTGCATGCCCTTTTAATGTCTGTAGGATCCACAAAGATTTCTCCTCTCATTCCTGATACTGATCATAACTGTGTCTTTTCTCTGTCTTCCAAAGGGTTACCAAGTTGATTAAATGTTTCAAGAAGATGATTTTGGTGTCACTGGATTTCTTTGTTGTTTTTCTGTTCTATATTTCTTCTAATTCTGCTCTCACATTGTCATTTACTTTCTTCAGCTTACTCACTTTGTGCTTATCCCCCTACTCCAAGGTCCTTAAGGAGGAAGTTTGGGTCATTAATTTCAGAGCTTTCTTAATTTCAGATATATTCAGTTAGTGCGTTCCCTTCTAATCACTGCTTTAACTGCATCCCACAAATCCAAATGTTCCCATTTATGTTATTTCAAAAACTTTCTAATTTCTCTTTTGAGCCACTAGTTGTTTAATTATGTGTTTATTATACGTTTGCTTCGTTTCCAAAGATGAGGGGTTTTCCAGCTACCTGTTACCCATTTCTACTCTAATTCCATTTTAGTCAGCGAACACACTTTGTGTGATTTGATTCCAAGACTTGGTTTTTGGCCCATTTTGTAGTACAGCTTGATAAATGTTCCACGTAACCTGGGAAAGAATGTATAGTCTGCTGATTTGGGTGAAGTGTCACATCAGTATGAATTAAACCAATAGATTGGCAATGTTTTCAACTCTTCCAGATTTGTACTGATTTTTAAAAAAATTTTTTCTTCTATTTTTTTCTTTTGGTACTGAGGATTGAACTCGCGACCTTGAGCTTACCAGGCAAGCACTTGAGCCACTGAGCTAAGTCCCCAGCCCCCACACTGATTTTCTTTCAGTTTATTCTGTCGCTTACTGAGTGACGTGTTGGTATGTTCTATTATAATTGTGGACTTGTCTACTCTAAGTTTCTGCTTCATGTATTATTAAGTTCTAGTAGGTACATAAATATTTAGAATGATGGAATGCTCCTTAACAGTTTGAATCTTTATCTCCTAATATTCTCTGACCTGAAAATGACTTCATCTGATGTGAACATAGCTGTTTTAGATTTATTTTGATTAGTGTTGGCATGTACATTCTTTTCCCTTTAATCTAGTTGCATCTTTGTATTAAAGTATTTTGGGTAAGTATGATACAGTTGTATAAAACACTTTTTAAATTCTACCCAGCAAACTCTGCCTTTTATGTATATTGAAACGCTTTTAATTTAATGAGATTAATAATTCTATCACTTTTTTATTTTTCTGTTTGTTCATTTGAGTTTCTGCCTTCTATTTTATAAATTGAGTACGTTTTCCTTTGCTCATTGATTGTATCTCTTTGTCTTTGTATCACCAGTGGTTGCATTGAGGTTAAAGTGTATTTTAACAAATCGCAGCGTGCTAGTTTTACTTCCCACTCATGTACTGGGTAACAAACCTACAGAAATGTATTTTTCTTTCCCTCTCGTGCACTTTGTATTGTTGCTTTCATGCATTTTAGTCAGCATGTATTCTAATCCCTATAACACATTGTTACTACTTTTGTCTTAAACCATCCAGTATCTTTTACAGCTGATTTTAAAAATAAGACAACATCATTTATACTTCTTCCTGTAGACTGAATGCTTATATCACCTGTCTCTGAATTTTCATGTTGGAACCGAATCCCCAAATGTGATGCTTTTTGGAGGTGACATCTTTGGGAAGTGTTAGGTCGTGAGGACAGAGCCCTGCTAAATGGGGTCACTGGCCTGATAAAGGAGATTCCACACAGTTCTGTGCCCCTCTGCCGTGAGGAACAGTGAGAAGGTGGTGGGTGTGTCTTCGCTGACTCAGAAGCTGTGGTGCCTTCATATTGGAGTTCCCAGCACCCAGAATTGTGAGAAATAAATTTCTGTTTTTAAGACAAGCCGTCTACATGATTTTTGTCATAGTAACTCAAAAACACTAAGACACTTGCAAAGGCTAATCAAAAAATATGGTATGTGTTTAAATTTTAAAAAAATTATTACAGCAAAAGACATGTTACCATTAATCTTCCTTACAACACTCCTTCTTGCTTTAAATACACTTATCATCCTTGCCGTATTCTGAAGTGGCTCTGGAAATCCTCATTCTTGAGTGTCTTTATAAGATCTGACCAAAAATGTGGTGAATGCCACTGCTGAATTCCATCCAACAGAAGGGCAAACACGTAAAAAT
Source organism: Dolichotis patagonum (assembly GCA_004027295.1). Lineage (NCBI taxonomy): Eukaryota > Metazoa > Chordata > Mammalia > Rodentia > Caviidae > Dolichotis > Dolichotis patagonum. Next base: position 13,560 of record PVJX010010974.1, on the reverse strand, counting down.
ATTATGGGATGTCCTCAGCCACCTTACTCACTAGATCTGACACTATGATTTCTGGCTCTTTCTCAAAGTTGAAATGACCATGAAAGGTAAATATATTGAATGATTCAGGACATTTAGACAGGCACAACAGTGCAACTAAATAAATTCAACACTACCTGCTGAGACTGTTCCATGCCACCCAATGGGACAGTCATGCATGTACCACTGATGGGTCAAGCTGTTGGGAATGTAATGCATTCAGATCCAGGCCTCTTGGCAACAAGACATACAAATTATGGCCCTGTTGTGAATGTGTTAATGACAGTGTTTTTTTTTTAATTGTAATAAAACTTAAAAATTTACACATTCGCTGTGTTTTGTGATCACATCTTATGCATATTTACTGTTTCTGGAATTCTTCAGTTCTTTGTGTAGAGCTCTGTTTCCATCTGGCATCATTTTTTTTCTGCCTGAGAGACTCCCTTTAGTATTTCTCATATTGATTGATTACAAGAATGATAACATGAGAATGGTCTCTCAATGCCAAGCCTGTCTAGTAGCTGCCTTGCCTCTCCTCTACCCTGCTTCCCAGGCCCTAGGAGAGCCTGGAGAGGTCCCGCCAGTGCACACATAAAGCAGAGGGTGAGCAGTGTGGCCTGGGCTGAAACACAGGTGAGGCAAGAGAGGAGTCTAAGTTACAAAACATCAGAAGCCCCCCATTCTCCAAAGCAGAGCCTGAGAATGGGCATCTCCTTGTCTGGTTCCAGGTACCTGGGTAGATTCACTCTAGCAAAGTCCTGGGCCTGTTCATTGGGTCTAGGGATGACTGTGATGCCAGCCAGGTTGGGGAGCCATCATCCTCCACAAAATGAGTGCCCCACTCCATGAACAGGACGAGAGGTGATGCCCGCAAGGTGGCCTTCATTCTTAGCAATGGCAAAGGAGGTGCTGAGTCCCTTCAGTGAGTTGGGAGTTGGGATGGAAGTGAAGTAGCCAAAGGGCAGGGAAGGTGTCAGGTGGGAATGAGAATGAGGGAAGGGTTGAGAGACAGGGCCATGTTGGTATCTCTCAATTCCCCATCCTGCTCAAGCTTTCCATCAGCTGCTCCCTTGTGCTCAGGACCCGGCTGGCCTGGCTGGGGGACGCATGGCCGCAGAAGAGCAGGTCTGAGAAGCACTACCAAAAGCAGAGCCACTTTCCAAAGTGGACTCCCACTCAGATGGAGCTTCCTCCCCAGACTGTCACTCCCGGCTGACCATGATCCTCCAGACTGGGCGTGCCTATGGCCTCCTATCTTGCCCATCTCATTGGGGCCCACCCTAAGGTTCACGTTGGTCCTCTTTGCTTGACACCAAGGTGCTCAGCCCACTCCTCTGTTTCCTGCTTTGATGTTACGTAGGGTATAAAAGTAAAAGCCAAAGCGATTAAGTGACACACCCAAGCTGACTCAGCAATTTGTTGGATGGCTTCGTGTAAAATTAAGCCCAGGATAGTTTCTCCTGACCTTGTCTTGAGCTTCGTCTCAACCCAGCTCCTGTAGCCTGCACCAGGGTCCTTTGTGCAGGTCTCCTGTGCAGGTTGGTCCCAGGGTCCTGCTGCCTTGAGTGACTGTGACTTGTCACCACAGTGGGTCTGTCAGCTTCTCCCCTGTCCTTGAATGCCTCAGCATGCCTTGCACATGGCTGGTGATCAATAAATGTCTGCTGATCAAGTTTCTGTTAATGAATGGCAATGGTTTCACAGTGAGTATTGATGAGTTGAGACTCCTGGCTGCTCTGGACAGGAAGCTAAGGCTTTTGCCAAAGGAGGCCAAAAAAAAAAATATATATATATATATATGTATATATATATATATATATATATATATATATATATATATATATAAATTTCCCATGAACTGGAAGCATTCTAATCCTGTATGCAGAAAAATCAGTAATTATTTCAAGTTGGGGGAGGGTATCTCTCAGTTGTCATGGCGATCCTTAAAGAAAAAGAATTATTCTTTAATAGTGTCCCAGACATCAGGACTCTGAAGTAATAGCCCTTTTAAAATTACATCATATTAATAAGATCTACCCAGTTGCACAATGCTTTTTTTCTCTAGATGCATTATTAACTTGCCTGGCAACGAGATCTCAAAAGCAAAATACCCGTTCAATAAGAACAGCACTTCCACTGTGGAATAAGTCAGGATGCAACTCACCAACTCCAGAGAGCCTAACGATTAAGGAACAAGCTCCAGGTGGTGACATTTGGGTTGTAGATGCCTGATAAGCCTGGATTCACATGGGGACAACTTCTCTGGGAGTCCTGAAGGTTGGGACAGTTCCTGAAGGCATGCAGACCAGGCTGGCCTCAAACAATCAGGAAATCTGACAAAAGAACAAAGCAGCTTTCTTACATTGTGCAAGAGATGAATCACAAGGGTCTTCACAGCTCTCCAAGTCCAGTGTCACTTTTTGACACAGAATTTAATATTGACTGAGTGTTCCCTGAGCACCGTGGTAGATGGTCAATAAAATGGTCCCAATAACCCCCGCCTTTGCTAGTCACACCCTTGTGTAATCCCCTCCCCTGGAGCATGGGCAGGACCTTGTGACTTTCTTCTGATCAAGAGAATATGACAAAAGCGAATGCACTTCAGTGATTACATTATGTAAGATGTGACATCTTTCTTGTTAGCAAACTTCTTCCTTTCTTGGCTTTGGTGAAGCAAGATTGCCTCCTGTGAGCTGATAGAGGGAACCCCTGACAATCTACTGAGGGTGAGATGTAGCCAACAGCTAGCCAGAACTGAGACACTACCCAAAAATCCACAAAGAACTGAATCCTGCCAACAGGCCACGTGAGCCTGGAGGTAGATTCTTTTCCAATCAGATCTTCAGAGGAGACTGTGCTCTGGCCAACACCCTGAATGCAGTCTTATGAGAAATTCTGAAACAATGGACCCAGTTAAGTTGCTCCCAGCTTCTTGATCCACAGAAACTGTGAGACAATGAACATGAGTTATTTTAAGTTACTACCTCTGTGATAATTTGTTACACAGCACTGGATAACCAATACAAGTACGTACTGATATTGTACATGCCGTGGGCATGCCAGTGAATTGACAGTATCCTTGCCTTTATGGATATCCCTTTTTAGTTGAGGAGACAGATGATAGGTAAATTAACAAATCGTTGTCATGAAGAAAAAGAAATTAGGGCAAGGAGACAGGGAAGAGCTGTAGAGTATTTCAGTAGGATTGGAAAGGAAGGGCTCTGTGAGCTGAAAGTGCTTGAGAAGAGAACTGAAGATGTGGACGTATCTGAGGGAAGAGCGCTCCGGACCCCAAGGTCTGAGACAGAATGAGACTGAGGACAAAGCTTGACAAGTGGACTCCTGTTTGGTAGAGTGTGTGAGAGAAGAGCTCAGAGGGTTGGTGTCTCCAGGGCATAAGACACGCTGTAGACCACGGAGAGGACTTTGACAAGATTTACTCTGCTAGAAGAGGACCCAGGGCCTTCTGGGCAGGTGAGTGTTAAGATCTGGCCCTGGCTAACAGTGTTTATGGAACTATGATCCTCTTCTAATACTTACAACATGAGTGGCTACACAGGGCCTGGCAAGGGATAAAGTACCTCTCTACCCATGTTTCTCCAGAAATTCTTCCAGAAATCCTGTTGGGCATTTGTAGAAAGTACAGGAATTCCTTCCCAATTTTGCATCCCTTCAGGTCAAAATACTGGTCTGTGAGATGGCTCAAACTCTGGGTTCTTTTTCCATAGTGAAAAACCATTAGAATGGACACAGAACAAACAGGGAATTACTCCAGATGTGACCCTGGGACTTGACTCGTAATTTCAGACAAGCTTTAAGTGTCTGTGTGGATAATGAATCAGACGAAAAATGAAGCTTCTCAAATGCACAGTAAAAGCAAGTGGGTGTATAAGAATCTTTTTTTTTTTTCTGAAGATAGTAAAATACAACAGAACAAGACAGAACAAAGCCAGTTGAGACAACGCAGTGAACTTGGTACAGAATTTCAGAGCAGGATACCAGGATAACAGTAATAGGTGCCATAGTATATTTTGTTATCTCCATAGTAGTTGTCCATTCAATCAGGTATAGCAAAATCAAACCAAAAACAGAACATTATAAACCAATCAAAACAGAATATTGAATAGAGCAAAACAATTGATCAGAACAAAGCAAAACATTGAAAACAATATTTGCCTTCAAAGAGAAGATAGAAGGAAATCCCCCATATTTGCTGTACTGCGTATGGTCATCCTCCCAACTGGGGGGGGGCAGATCCCTGGCCCCCCAGTTGCTAATGGGGGAGGGTAGGCTCACAGGAGACACTGACTGGTTTTCTTTTTGGCTCGCCCGCCACTTGCTCAAGCCACGGCTGCTTACCAGGAAGGAGGGCAGGTTGCTTTCTGGATCAGTCCCCTAAGTTCCAACATGGCTGCATCTCAGGAGATGCTGACTGGTTCTCTTCCTGGATTGTCCTAGGATCTTATTTTCTTTTTTCAAACATCTTTTGAAATTTCAGAGAAAGAAAGCCCTGAAAGTATTTCTCACAAATTGATTATATTGAAAACATTATTACTAACTTAAATGCTTTAAATGTCACTGAGATGGTATGGGTTTTTGGAGTAATATTCTTCATTATTGTGTTCTTTAAGAGGCCACATAAGTACACATTAGAAGTTTTACCTATTCACATGCATTATGAAACCCTCAACATTTTTATAAAGTTTCAGTTCTACATCTACAATATTTCATTACATTGACATAAACCTAATTGTTGAGAGAGGAATCTGTATTATTATCCTTAAACCTCAAGAGTGAATAATGGATCTCTGCGCTTTCTTATGTATACTTCTGGCCTGGGCCTCAGGAAAAGAGCAGGACAGCAACTGTAATCAAAATAGGAAAGAGGTGACTGGAAAGTCACCCTCCTATCTTTCCATCCCTTCATTCATTCATTCCCTTCCCCATTCTCCACTCAGTCATTTCTGTAGCATTCATCTATCCATCCCTTTATTCATTCATTGATCCATCAATTCAACATGTTTATTGGGCATAAACATAGCCAACCAGTAAAGTAGACTGGAGACAAGACAGATAATCTTGGTCCTCGTGTCATCTAATTTTTATTCTTGACACATAGTTTGGTCCCCTTCCCAAAGCACCATCTCCTTCATGACTCTTGAGCTGTCATTTGGACAATCATGTATCTGAGGATTGTGGTGGGATGTACAGGTCAACTTTACTTCTCATTCTTGAGCAGAATTCAAAAGCGTGTCTCAAAGCACTTGGTTCTACAAGGTCTACCTTTGTATCTCTGAGATGCAAATGGTTGGGGCTGACAATCTGAGATTCCATATCTGATTTAAAATCTTCCAGGAGGGCTGGGCACCTAGCTCAGCAGCACAAGCCCCTGCCTGGCAAGCATGAGGTTCTGAGTTCAATTCCTGGTACCAAAAAAATTTTTAAAAAAGTGTTTCCATTTAAAATAAATAAATAAATAAAATCTTCCAGGCACATCATTTGTGGGAAAGTTTTTCAAGGTACCAGTACTAATATCCCAAAGCCTTCTGACACAGATTTCAGATGTGTTAAATAATTACTGCATACTGGCAGGATTGATGAGTGTGTTTTTATTTTCAAAAAGTGCACGATTCTTTCTGGGTCCTGTGCTCTGCCCCTCCTGCCTTAATATTTTGACATGTTCCCCAAAGCTAACTTTATATACCCTCAGTGATCTCTTCTACTTCTGTCACCAAATCACATTCCCGGTCAAACCATCCAGGATCTATTTTCCTGCCAGACTCAGGGGTCTGAAAGGGGATTGCCACGAACTGAAAGTCTGTGTTCCCCCAAACTCACGTGTGAACCCTAATCCTAATGTGATGGTAAAAGGAGCTGTGGGGATTTGGAAGGTAATTAGATCATGAAGGCGGAGCCCTCATGAATGGGACCAGGTCCCTCTTCCTGTCAAGTGAAGACACAGTGAGGAAATGACTGTCCTTGAAGCAGAAATCTGACCTCACCAGACATTGAATCTGCTGGGTTCTTCACCTCAGGGTTCTCAGGTCCAGAACTGTGAGAAGTAAATTTATTCCTGGTTCTTTATTGCCCATCTAGTGTATGACAAAGTGGTGGTTAGGGGGTTAGGGTAGAGTTTCAATTTGATTGGCTTTGGGATCACCCCTGGGGATTGGTGGAGCAACATTTGTAAGTATGCCTGGGCAGGTCAGGAAGGTGTGGTCTTGGGCTCCATGTCTGGTCCCTTGGTCTCTCTTCAGATTCATAGCCACCAGGCACTAAGCCACTTCACTCTGCCATATCTTTCTGCATGAAATCTTTGCCTTGGAGCTAGCTGATCATGGGCTGAAACTGTAAGCCAATTAAACCTCTTCTCCTTTAAATTGTGGGTGTTGGGTATTGTGTCTCAGTAATTAGAAAGTAATACAGAAATCTTCTTATTGTAGCCCAAATGGACTAAGACAAGCATGGATACTCAGTATGCATTAAATCAAACTCTTACAGCACACCATAACATCGTCCCCAGAACTCTTAAGATGTGATGTAAGCTGGTCATGGTGGTACATGCCTGTAGTCCTGGCACTCAGGAGGCTGATGCAGAAGGATTGCTGCGAGTTTGAGACCAGCCTGGGCTACAAAGTGAGTTTAAGTCCAGCCTGAACCACATAGTGAAACCCCGTCTCAAAAAGACCAATAAATAAATAAATACGGGGGGAGGGATTGCAAAAATCCACAGAGGGTATCTCCTGGTGTGTATGGAAAGACTGTAGCCAATTCAGGAGCAGAGACTCACCTTAAAGGGTGGAGTAAAAAGAAGATGGGCAGCAAAGATAGCGATACTGTCCAAGAAGGAGTGACCGGGTTAGAGGTCCTGCTGCTGGAGAGGAAACTGGGCCACTGGCTGGGGAACTATTTAGGACTTCCTGGCTTGGGGTCTGAGATTCCTAAGCAGCTGAGTGGCTAAGGCTTTACCTTCTTGGCATATGTGCATCGGGTTATTTGAGAAGGATCACAAGATCCTTGCAGGCCAGGGTCCCACTGCTGTGCATACAGCTCTCTCTGCGGGAGGGTGTACGTCAGTCTCCTGTGAGTATGAATGGAGTGACCTGGGGTTCGCAGCTCTGGTGGCTTTGAAAGGCATTGTCCGTGTCACACGGCACTGATAACACCCAGTTGATCTACATTCATACCAGGGACAAACACTGTCTCCTTGCTCTGGTTTCCAGCCACGTGGGTCCTGGCACTTCCCTCCTCTGATCAGGAGTGTGTGTGAGGAGTTCACTTCCAGGACACACCACACCAGCAGCTGAGGTTTTTAATGCAGTTAAATACAGGTTACAGGTGGAACCTAAGCAGGTACTGCATGTTTTAAAAACTCTGATTTGACGGTAGTTACGAAAGATAAACACTGACTCTGTGATCCAGCAATTCCATTTCTAGGTATATGTTCAAGAGAAATGAGCACATACATCTGGTAAAAGATATGTTCATCAAAATATTTTCCATTGTAGCATGAAATTCACAGCAACCCAAATATCCACCAGAGAAGAACAGCTTAAAAACTGTGCCTACTTATACATTGGAATACTATACACCAGCATAAAGGAATAAAGTATGCACTCACACACGCAGCACCCTGGATCTCAGGACATATGACAAATGAAAGAGAAGCCAAACACAAAAGGCTGCCTGTGTGCTATGCAGACAGATTCCATCCATAGGAAACTGAAGAAGCGGCAACAGTAGCAACACGATAGAGGTTAGAATACAGGTGATGTGTGCTCATATGAGAAAAGTCATTGGCTGTACATTAACTTTTGGTATACTTTTTGCAATTTACTTTGAATCACACATCTTCAACATTGGAAAGGAAATAAAATTAGGAAAATTTTTTAAAAATGTATTTAGCCCTGAGCAGGGGGTATTACTCTAGTCCAGAAGAGCAAGTGTGTTTAATCTCTCAAATAGACTCTAATCAAGCAAACCTTTTCTGGAGGGGGCAGATAGTAAATATTTTAGGCTTCTTAGCCTATACCAGGATGCTGACAATTGCCCAGCTCGGCATTTGTGGCATGGAAGCCATCACAGACAGCAAGTAGACGAGTGGGCGTGGCTGGGTTCTAATAAAGTTTATTACAAAGCGGGTTAGTCAGTTGGATCTGGCTGGTCTAATTTTTGGAGGTGACTTCCGGGGAGAAGTGTGCTGAGGCTTGAGAAGTCCCTCTGATTCGTGGCCTGTGAGTCGTGTGTTGCTTGCCGGATGTCTGCTGCTTCCTCTCACTGAACCTTCTGGAACCCTTGTTCCACAGCAAACAAACCTCCCTCACCTTTCCCACCAAAGCCTCTCCCTCTGCTGCCCTCACGGTCAGGCCCCCAGGCCACAGTTGCACTCGAGTCTCACCAGGGCAGGTGGCACTACCTCCCCGGGCTTCATACTCCAGGCGCCCTGCTGCTCACCTTCAGACCACCGCGCACAGAGCCCGCCTCTCCGCTTCGCCTCCCGAGTCTCAGCCTCCCAACCTTGGGCAGCGAGAAGTGTGCTCTGAACCCTCGCCACAGTGACCCGGTCTTGTAGCAGCCCGTGCTGGGCTGCTCAGAGGGCCGCTGGGAGCTGAGGCTGATCCCTGGACAGCAGCATAGTGGGGTCATGGCTGGACAGCTGCTGAGACCTCAGAGTTCCTGATGGGATGAGAGCAGCGGAGCACCAACAACTTCCTCCAGGACCCTTCTTGCTCTCATCCTCGTTTTGCCCTTTTGCTTACAGCTCTGCAATACCAGGAGCTTAGCAAAGGGAGCTGGTGACTTTGCTGGTGCTGTCCCCACTCTGTAAGTGAGCCCCCAATAAACCCATTTACTCCCAGAGCCAAGGTTGCCTGAGTTGTTCTTTGGGCTTTTGGTGTCCTCTCGATGCAGAGGCAGACATTTCTTCTATGTCTCCCCAGGAAATTTACAGAGCACCCTGTACCCTCTACTGTTGCCTTGTCCTGCTCTATCCAGCACCTCCGTGCCTCCCCTTACCCAGATCCTGTCCTCACTCTGGAGTCTTCACCGCCTCCAACACTAGCACAGCCTCTGGGCTCATCTCCTCTGTCCAAGATCTCCCCTCTTCTGCGTGAGCCTCTCTTGCCCACAGCCACGCTGTAGACCCCTCTGTCACCAGGCCACAGCATTAGTGTGTCGGATCCACATACTCACCCTGTGAACGGTCTCTGACCTCCATCCCAGGACTCCCCACACCCCATCTCTCCCTCCCTCATTCTTATTACACCTGCCCCTCACCCTCTGAAGATCACTGAGCAGAGGCAGATGCAGGGAAGGTCACCACCATCTCCTTTTTGCCTAAAAGCAGGACATACATGTATGAAGGTTCCTCTCTCCTCTCTTAGGAATCCCTACACACAATCCACACCCTCGTCAGCTGGAGATGGTGTCCACGGGAGGGATCTCCATAGCAAATGTGGGCAAGGCTCCTCCTAGTCGACTGCAAGTTTCCCCACTCTTCCTAAGGTTTGGCGCCCTGAAACCCCAGGCCCTTTCCTTTGTTTTGTCCCTTCTCTGCTAAATTAGCTTTCTTTGTTAAGAAGTACAGGTCCAAATTCCAAACACCCCCTGGAGTTATATGTCCTTGAGTGCTTCCCTGATGCGCATAATAATAAGCTTCTGTTTGTTTTCCCCTTGTGAAACTTTCGGTAACTTAATTTGCAAAGTTACCAAAGGGCCCCAAACAATAAATGTAAGATGAAGAGAAAGGAAAGTTTTCCTTCTTCTATACCTTTAAATTTCTTCTTTCATCTTCAGCTACTGCCTTACCTTTCTCATCACACTCATAGCCAAGTTCGGAAAGGCAGACTCTACTCATGATCTAAGCATTCTCAACTCTAACCCTTCCACTCTGCCTTCGCTCTAATGAAATCTGCCCCTTTCCCATCAGGGGTCATCATTCTGTGGTGAAAACCACCAGAGTCTCAGAAGCCCTTGCTTGTCAACCTTTGAGCTGCAGTGTACACCTCAATCATGTCACCCTTGTCCAGAGCCGGCTCCTCTGGCTTCGGGGTCCTTGTACACTGTATCCTGCTGACACTCCCTCCCCCCCGCACCCTGCCAGCCCCTGAGTTAGTCCTCCTCAAGACTCTGTCTCTGCACTCTGTGCATACTCATGAGGAAGTAGCTGTTGGCAACGAACAATTTTTTTAAGTCAACCTCTCCGGAGTGTTCTGGGCACCCTTGGAGTGATGATTATGGCAGCAGCTGTCAGCTGCTTTCCTGCATCTATTCTCCACCTTTCGCTTAGTGACAGATCCCTGAGAGCTGAGCACACGCTAGCCACAATAACGATAAGCGTTCCCAATATTCTTTGCAAGCACTTGCAATCATGTGATCTGGTTCTGGCCCATAAGAAGTGAAAATGTCATGAAGGCTTTCTGAGAAGTTTCCTTAAATACCTCACTCAACTCAGAGTCACCTATCCTGCCCCTCTAGCTCCTTCCTAGCATTGCCTGAATAAGATGCAGTGCTAGACTCTACTGCCCTCTTGGGTTATGAGGAGATTTTAAGCCTGTGGTCTCACGTAGAGGAGTGAAAAGATGGGGGAGCCTGAATCCTGGTTAACTTAGCAGGGCTACAGGAGCTGCCTTGAGTGTCCATCTGGGCTTTCTAAAGGGGAGAAGAAAAGCAAGCAATTGAATGAACAAAACAGACTGTCAACTAGGAGCTGGAACTAACCCTGACACGTCTCAGCCGCCTGTTCTTCCAGCTTTGAAGGATCCACTCCTTTCCTTAGTGTCCTACCACAGTGAAAGGGACCACCCCCTGCTCTCTTCCTGGCTCAGCCCTTGTCCAGACCAGAAACCAGAAGTCACCTTGGATTCCCTTGTATCTCCTCATCCCCACCAGGGATCAGACTCTGTCCTCCTAACTGTACCTCAGCGGCCTGATTTGGCCACCATAAACTATCACCCCACAACTGACACACCTCAGAGCCTTGATGGTTGAAGACTCCTGATCACCTGCAGCTCTCTTGGGTCCTGGGCTGCTTACCTAAGCCAGAAGGGGAGGAAAGGTGAGGGTGGGAACCTGGGGGGGGGAGACGGGGAGAGCACATGAAAACACAGGGACAAGCTCCGTCTGCCCACTGAGTCTCCCAGGGACAGCCAGCTGGGATGGTGTTGTGGAAAAGCAAAGACCTGGCTAAATTTCAGCTTTTGCTTTTTGTGTGTGTACAGCTTCCCTTCCTGGGGACCTCCCACTTCTCCCTCATAGTCACTTCAAGACACTTCCTCTTTGGCAGACCCAATTGGCAACTTGAAGGCTATGATGGCAAAGAAGTAAGGGCAATCAAGGTCTCAGGTATCCTTGGGTTTAATATTCAGTCTACTGAACCCCTAGTATGCACTAGACCCTATTCACCATCGTGCTGGCAGAGTTTTTGTGCCTATTTTATATATTGGGCATTGGAATGCTGTGAGATGAAATAATTTGCCTAGGTTATACAGGAAATGGGTTTAGGATTAGCCCTGGATCTAACTCCAAATCTCTGATCTTTTCCACCTCCCCAGTGATCCTGAGTATGATTAAATATCTGGATAAAGTCAGCAGTTAAAAACTCTGATTCTAGGTCAAAGCCCAAAGAATCTGAGTCAGTCCTGAGATGGATCTTGGGAGTTTTTGTTTGTTTTAACATGTGCCCTCTGCAGGTACGGTTGAGTGTACTCTGCATATTGCAAACCCAAATAACGAGTTTAGTCATCCAAGCATTGTAGTCCTCGTTCTAGTTTTCCTCACAATTTAAAAAGTTATATTTGTAATCCCATTGAGACTTCATTGGAATCCTAGCAAGTTAATTCTAATTTACCACCACCAGTTCAACCCGAGGTGAGAGTAAAAACACCAAGACATATTCCAAGTTAAGGGCAGCCAAAAGGTCCTAATTCCAATCCTTGTGAGGACATGCGGACAAAGGCCCTGATCCTTGGCCTCTCCCAGAATTTATTATCTTGTGAAGAAGGGGGGTGGCTCAGGGCTGAGTGACAGTGAGGATGGGGGGAATTACCTGAGTAACTTGAGCTGGCTGGCCAGGTGAGAGAAGGGCACCTCTGTAAATTGCAGAGATAAAGATGCGCAGAAGGATCACTTCACACAAGCTAATTAAAGTGGCAACTGAATTGTTTTGGGAGGCTGTCACTTTAGTTTCTGATATGCAAACACTTGTGCCCTGGGGAGTCACAGCCTCTTTTCCTTGAGGCTCATACCCAGTTGACATTCTCAGAGCTGACTGGCTCTAAACATCCCGTTGTGCTTATATCCCGTATGGAGAACATTATTGAGGAAACAGGACTGTCCGTTGGCTTTAGAATTTACATGCCAGCACCTCGGCTGGCCTTATCTGCAATGCTTGGAGCCAATTGAAGAGAGCAGGAAATACCCTAGCCAGCTCTCTACATATCAGTATAAGGAAATAAGTCTCCAAATAATCAAAATCACAGTAATTGTTTTGGATTCAAAGGGAGTCACTGGAGTTGTCTCCCACACTGCAGACCTTTTGTGGCTGGCCCATCCAACAGTTGTTTCAGGCCTTGCTGGGACACTAACCATTGTCCACTCATCCACTTCCCATTTATCCACTATCTACCCACTAATCTGCACACCCAACTCCTTTCTGCTGTGTCCTATACCTCTATATGTCTGTGCCCGAACAGCATAAGCAGGGCTCACTAGATCTAGAATTCCTTCTGTCCTCACCTGCATTCTTCAACTCTGTCCCAGCCTGGGGCTTCCTAACAATTCCCTTTGTCCTTCTCCCCCTGCAGTCTGACCCATTTTATCAGGACCTTTTACTTGTGAAACCCAATATGCCAACTTGTAATACTTTAACCATGTGCGGTTGAATTTTATTTTTTAATAGAATAAGAGAGGAGCTGAATTTTATGGAGCACTTGTACTAGGTGTTTTACCTCAGCTATCTGTCATGAACTGATCAGGCCCGCAACCTCCTAAACGAGTGGACAGTGAAGGTTTAACTAAAAGAGGTAAGGGGTATGATTTTAGGGCTCTAGGAGGATCAAAACCCTCTAGCAGAATTTGAGATTTTTCTGGGGACTGAGGGAAAGAACTTCTCTGGGCAGCCCATTTTTTTTGGTTTTCAAATGAAGGAAGGGGATACTGAGGAAAACTCAAGAACTGAGCAGGACCTTGGGAGTCAGTTCAGAGACTTTCCCAAATGCTAAATTATGCTAGCTAGGAGAACTGTCTCATCTCTAGGTTGACATTCACCCCAGGAGTGAGAAACCTGCAGCTTCAGTCTCTAGTTAATTGGAATTGGATGTCCTCAGCTATGGTCTTGTCTTGTCCTTTGAGGCTTCACAGCATTACAGGCTGCTACAGGCTTCGGCTGGAATCAGTGATTCATAGAGGTTCATTTACTATGAATCTGCTGCTCATCTTCAGACAAGGGGCTGAGGCCTGGGACAGACTCACAAGTAAACATAGAAAGCCAATCAGATAATTTTAAATCCTGCTCAGAGCCTCTTCCTAGACTTTCCATCAGGT
>PVJX010010973.1:0-55092 GCA_004027295.1 Dolichotis patagonum | reverse complement strand
TGTTATCTGTATTTTTTTGCATGTATTCAGGTCAACTTCCCCTCTATTCCCATTTTCCTGAATTATCAGAAATAGGTGTAAACTTTTCTCAATTTTTTTTCTGCATCCACTGATAATTAGTTGACTTTTCTTCTTTCATATATTACTATAAATGGAGTTTTTACTATTAAACCAGTCTTGTATTACAATAAATCTCATTTGGCCATAATACATAATTCATTCCATAAACCACTGAGTTCTGTTTGTTTTTATTTTGTTGAAAAGCTTTGTGTCTGTATTTATGAATAATACCGGTATGGGGTTTTCGTTGTTCTTTCTTGTTCTTTTATTCTTTTTTATTCTCTAGTTTTGGCATTAGGGCAACATTAACTTTTTGAAATCAATTAGGATACATTCCCTTTTCTCCTATTTGCTGGGAGCTATTGTGTAGAATTGGTTTTAATTCTTCCTTAAACGTTTACAGAATTCTTCAGTAAAATAATCTGGGTCTGGGCATTTCTTCAGGGGAAATTTTAAACATATGAATTTTATTTCCTTAATAATGGTAGGAGAGGAGAGACTCCTAACTCCTAACTCCCAAGTGGCATTTGGCTGTATAGTTTAGGAGATGCAATGTTAGATGCATGTGTTATGTATGTTTGTATATTATGCATATATATGCACAATGCATATAGATACAAGCATACACACATATATGCATAACGTGTGCACATGTATGTATATACACACATATATGAAATTATACTTATATTTAAATAAATAGATACTGCAGTTTATATACTTTGTAATCTTTGTCTTTATAACATAAAACATCCAAATATAAAAAGGTAGGATTAAGTCATTTATATATGTCATACTAGGTAAATTGTGATAATTGGTACTTAAAAAATTATTTTGCCTAAATTATCAAATTTGCATTTCTTTTTACTTGGTCAGTCTTGCTAAACCTTTGTTAATTTTATTGTTCTTTTATTGCAAAGAGCCAGCCCTTTGTTTTCTTGACTCATTCTATTGTTATGTTTTTGTTGTAATTAATTTCTTGTTTTCTGTATTATTTCCTTCCTTCTTTCTGCTTGTTTTAGTTTTATTTTGCTCTGTTCATTCTTGGTTCTTTTTTTTTTTTAATTTTAAATGCCAAGTATGTTTATTAGAAAAAAGAAAGTTATGAAATATCCTTATATCTTTCCTTAAAAAATTAGAAACAAAAGTCAGAATAAAAGCAAAAACAGAAGAAAATAATAAAGATCAGAAAACGCAATCCCTTATCAAAATGTCAACATCATTTTTCCTAAAAATTAACATTTTGATTCTTACATTTCTGTAGAAATACAAAAGACTCAGAACAGTCTAAATAACTTTGATAAAGGAACAAAATTAGAGCTGTACTCCTTCCCAATCCCATGATTTATCACAAAGTTACACCAATCATGACAAAATGGCATTGATATCAAGATAGACAGACCGCCAAGGTTCTTTCTTGGTTCTTCAGGAGAGAGTTTAAATTATTGACTTAAGACTTTTCTTCTTTTCTAATACAACAAAACCTTGGTTTGCATGCATAATTTGTTCTAAAAATATGCTTGCAATCGAAAGCACTTGTATGTCAAAGCAAATTTCTCCACAAGAAATCATGGAAATTCAGATGATTCATTCCACAACCCCCAAAAATATTCATATAAAATAATTACAGTAGAGTAATATAACACAAAATAATAAAGAAAGTATAAAATATAAAGAAAAATAAGTTAACCTACACTTTGCTTTGAAAACCTTTCGGGTTGATATGAGGGAGATTCAAGAGGAGGGTTATTGTGCAGGACAACTTTCACGTTCGTGAATAAAAATCATTGCTCTCTATTGGCTCAATGGAATCTCTTTTCATGCAACTTTAACAAGTAACCTACCATTTTCTCTTCTCTTCTTTTGAGGATTTTGCAGAAATGTGACATTGCATTGATGTTAAACAGACTCACTGCTCACCCTGCTACAGCCTTATTCATTAGGTGGTATTTTCCACATTTTGCATCTTCCTGATCTCAATGGAAGTGAAGAAGTCCTCTCTCTGCCTTTTTCTCTTGCTCCTCTGCAGAAGGGATCTCCTCCATAACCTCTTCCTGTTAGGAGACAATCACCCGTAATCCTGCCGGGGGTGGGGGGGGGCATAAGCTCAGTTGTGATCCTATGACATTCAGCATTACATACTACTCATTTTGCAAGACATTGCTAGTTTGTCAAGTTAAAATTTATTAGAAATGTTTGTTCCTGTTGCAAAACATTCACAGAACAAGTTATTCTCAAGCCAAGATTTTACTGTATATGAACTTAGTGTCCTAAGTTTCCCTCTCAGCATTATTTTAGCTGTGTCCCATAAATATTGATATCCTGTTTGCATGACCATGCAATTTAATACTTTTAATTCCTTTGAGACTTCCTCCTTGACCTGTGAACTATATAGCAGTATGTTCTTTTGTTTCCAGGTGTTTGGAGATTTTCCTGTTACCTTTCTGTTGAATTCTAGTATGCTTTAATCATGGTAGAACACATTCTATTTGAGTTCAGTCTTTTCGAGTACGTTGAGGTTTGCACTAAGATACAGAGTGAACACTTGTCATGGTTTATGTCGGTGGCCCCCAGGCCTCATGTATTTGTATTGTACATTTGTGATTGGTTCATTGTCTAGCACTTGGATTGGTGGTGTCAGTGCTACACCCTCCTAGGGGGTGGAGCCAGGATGTGATGTAATGGCAGGAAGAAGGTGTGTCTCTCTCTTGCTGGTTTCCACCTTGCTGTTTGCAGCTGCCGTGAACTGCGGCCCCGCCATGCCACCCTGCCTTGGAGCCAACTGAATATGGACTGAAACCTCCAAAAACTGTAAGAAATAAATCTTTCCTTTCCCAACTTTGGGCATCAGGAATTTTGTCTCAGCGATGAATAAAAAGTAACTAAGACAACACTTGAATAGAAAGTGTATTCCACTGTTTCTGGGTGAAGAATTCTATAAATATCAGTCACAAGTAAGTCCTGTTGGTGTGTTCTATGACCTTGCTAATTTTATGTCTCGTTGTTCTATCAGTTGTCAAGAGAAGTTCCTATAGTTATGGATTTGTCTTCTTTCTCCCCTCAGTTTCACTGAGTGTTGCTTCAGGAACTTTCTATCTTTATTGTTTGATACCTACACATTTAAGATTCCTGTGTTATCTTGGCAGATTGATCCTATTACCCTTACAAGTCTCAATTTCTCAATTGTTTTGTTCTGAAGTCTGCTACCCCAATTAATGTTTGCATGAGCTATCTTTTCCCATCGTTTTACAGTTGTACATAAAATCTGTTGTTTGTAGATAGCAGAGTTGGATCCTTTCTGCTGATACATTTTGCCAATCATTTTTTATCTTGCATATTTAGACCATTTATAGTTAATATAATTAGTGATAGGTTAGAGCTTAAATCTATCATTTTATTTTTTACTATGTTCTTCATTTTTTACTGTGTTCTTTCATTTTTTTCCTGCTTTCCTGTAAGTTAAAAGCATTTTTAAAATTCTGTTCTGATTTATCTATAGTATACATGTCTTCTTACAAAACTTTTTATATGGTTACTCATTTACATGTTACATAAAACTTATAATACTCTATCACAGTCTCCTGACTTTTCATTTTTCCAGTATGAAGTATAAAAAGTTTACTTTTATTTATATTCCCTTTGCCTTCCCTCATTTATGTAGTATGATTGGCTAAAATTATTTTGCTTGCACACAGTACAACAATGTAACAATTTTTGCTTCAATCATCAAACAAAAGTAGAAAACTCAAGAAAAAAAGAAAGTGTATTGTGTTTATTTGCATTTTTGTTTATCATGTTCTTTATCCCTTCCTGGTATTCTAACACCTCTTCTTTTTTATCATCTTCTTTTCTTTTCTTTCCTTTTCTTTTTTTAAAAGAGTATTTTCTACAGCTATTGATTTAGAGTACATCTGCTGTTGACAAATCTTGTTAATTTCTCTTTATTTTTAAATAAATTAGTTATGTCTTCATTCCTAAAGGATATTTCCACACTCTATAGGATTTAAGGCTGAGATTTCTTTACTTTTATCTCTTGAAAAGCATTGTTCTACTGCTTTAGAAACTCCATGGTTTCAGATGAGAAATCCATAGCAATATGAGTTGTGCTTCCCCATATATAATATGTTATTTTTTTCTTACTGCTTTCCAGATTTTTCATGTTCCATTTTCAAAAATTTGATGGTGATGAGTTTTCTTGTAGATATCTTTGGGTTTAATCTTTTCGGAATTTGTGCAACTTCTTGAGTATGCATAGGTGTATTTATCAGGGTTTTTTCTTTTTTATTAATCTTTGAGTTATATTTGACAAGATTGTATATATTTAAGGTATACACTTGGATTATTTGATGTACATTGTGAAATAATATATACCTCAATAATTAAATACTCATCATATGAAATCATTATCACATTATTTTCGGTACATCCTTTGCCAAACTGGGGCAATTTTCAGTCCTTTTTTTGAATTTTTAGTACTTTTCTATCTCTGTCCTTTTTGTGCTATCAGATCGACCCTTTGAGATTTTCATTTTTAGTTCTTGAGTGTTTCAGTTTTACAGTCTCCATTCAGTTCTTATTTATGTCTCATATTTCTTGCTGGAACTTTCTATATTTTCACTTGTCTTACGCATATTTTAATTATTCATTGAAGTAACTGCTTTAATATCTTTACGAGAAATTTGAACATTCCTGTCCTCTCAGTGCTGGCATCAATAAATTGTCTTTCTAACACTCAGGTTGAGAGCTTGATGGTTCTTGGCATGACATATGCTTTTAGTTGAAATCTGGATAGTTGGGGTACTATATTATGAGCCCCTGCACTGTATGTGGACCCTGTGTCTTAGCGGGTTTCTGATACAGCCCTGGTGAGTTCTGCTGAGCACAGGTGGAAGCTTAGCTGGGCACAGTGATGCATACCTATAACCCCAGCACTCTACCAGGCTGAGGTAGGAGGGTCACCAGTTCAAGCCCAGCCCGAGGAAGCTTAGTTATTTAGCATGACCTTGTCTCAAAAAATAAGTAAATGAATAAGAAAAGACTGAGAGGAATCAAGATATAATATGTACAGGCAAGATTTTCCTATAATGAAGATGATCATTATGTATCCCAATAAGATAAATTTTAAAAAATAAAACAATGTAAAAAAAAAAAGTGCAGCTCAGCTCAAAGGCTATGTGTTCAATTCCCAATAGTGCAAAAATAAAAACTAAAAATTGGGTGAAGATGGGGGCTTTCTGTCCCCACCAAGCTGATGCCTCCCTGGCTGGAATGTGTCCCCATTACAGCTTCTCCTTTAGCCTTCACTGATACAGAAGGGTGGAGGAGGGCTGTGGCTCCTGACCGCTGGGGAGGAAAGTCTCCCCTGTCTTCTCTGTCTCCCTCACCCCCACCTCACAAGGGCAGAGGATGCTCCCTGGCACCCTCCTATGTAGGCAGCCTTGTTACAGCCTAAGGTGCGGGGAAGTCTCAGCTCCTCACAACCTTTGCAGGTGTGGGTCAGGGAGGCCACATCCAGGCTTCACTGTGGTGTTTGGTACCTGGCAAGAACAGAGTCCTTATTATCTAAGGCTTGCTAGTCCTTTAGCCGGAGATAGCAGGACCCTTACTGCCTGTGCCTATTGGCATTTCTCGGTTGCTGACTTCTTCACTTCCAAGTCTGGGATAATAAAACAAAAAGAAAACCCAGGAAACTCACTGTGTGTCACTCCATGGGTCCTAAACTCTGTAGCCAGGCTCCTTTCTTTTCACCCCTCAGAGTTTTGTCTTTATTTTGTATACAATGTCCATGTGTTGTTGATGCTATTGCTGTAGAATGCAAGATGAATAAGGAAAAATACGTCTGCTCCATCTCCCCTCAAAGCTCGGTGTGTCTGTTTTTATTTACTGTTATACCATCAACACAGACCACAAGACCCTATATGAGTAGTCATTCAGTAAATGGGTAAACACAGTGAAAGCCAAATTCTCCCAGGGTTCCAGCCCTTCCCAGCTGTCATATATTCTGTGAATCTGTGCTCTCCTGTGCCGTAAAGGATCTTCTTTAAGAGGTAGGAGACCTTCCCTGTCTGCGGCAGATGTGCCCCTGAAGGTATGCATCTGTAAAGTTGAGGTGATCGTGGGACAGCTGTGTAGGGAATCTGTGTGAAGCACTTGGAAACACCTCCGCCGAGTTATGAGCTCTCAGTAAACACTATCATTGCATGGAAACTTGAATTCTTGTCAGTTGGACCCCCCTTCCTCTTGGTTTGCCTTATTATTTCAGATGTGATGTCACTGCACTTCTGACTCATTTACAACCCGACAGTGGTCCTTGTCCTTGTTTTCACCAGTGCACCCTGCCTGTGTGACAAGTGACCTACAAGTGTACGACAGCCCAGCCAAGCTGTCTTGGAGACCCATTCGACTCCGGTGACCCTGTTGCTGTCCAGCACTTCTGTCACCCTCAACTATTCAGTTTCATAAACTCACTTGTTGGCTTAAATTCTGCATGTTTGGAGGCTGGCATAATAACTCTTCCCCCGCAAGCTTTCCTGCATAGAGATTTTCTACTGGACTATTATAGTGGCCCAGGTTCGATAATGCTCCCTTTTTCTGTTGATAACCACTATCATAATACAAAGTTTCTACTTATGAAGCATTTTTTATGTCCCAAGCCCCCCTTTTAAGAGTTTTACCAGCATTTTCTCAAATAATGCTGGGATGTAAATGGACCCACAAGAAATAGAATGTTAAGTGTGTTTGGTGCCTTGATTAAGATCGTGGGGTCACCAGGTGGTACCACCAGCACTGTAGCCCAGGATCCTGAGAGGCCAGCCTGACGGTGCTGGCTGGGGAGTGGCCACCACCCTCTCCAGCAACAGCCACCCTCAGTGGTATCCCCAGAGGTTTCCTTTTTCCAGAGGTAAAGCACTTTAAATCCTGAGCAAGCCTGGCTCACAGAAACAAAAGATTCAAATAGGTTAACTGGAGGAGGTCTGGGTTTCTGCTTAATTGACCCCATGTAATTATTTCCATTGAATTGCTCTACATCTGGGATGGATATTTACTAAGCAGACTGGCCCAGCGGTTCCCTTCAGCACCAGCATTAGTCTGGAGAAAGTTAATTGCATGGAAAGTTCTCACCTAAATCACTGATTGCTTATTCCTTCCAAAGCCAGAAACATACACACACACACACACACACACTCTCTCTCTCTCTCTCTCTCTCTCTCTCTCACTCTCTCTCTCTCTCTCTGTCTTATGCCAAAAGGGCTTTGCTAGAAGGACTTGCCCTTTAGCTCAGGAGCTGCTTATGAATGTCAAAATGCAACTGACTCGGAGCTCAGCAGCACAGCTGCTCGTCTAGCTTCTGGCTAGAAGAGGCCCCTCTGCCCACAGAGACCATGGGACATGAGCAGTAAGGTCTGGACCACCAGACCCAGGACTCCCCGACCCCCTCTTCACCCCCAAAATACACAAACCGGGAATAGAAACCAGGAAAATAAACGTGCCCAAAGTTGCCTTTTTCTTCTTTGTGAACACAAGGAAAAGATAAATTACAGCTTCTGTTAGTAACATTATTACGTTAATTAAAACTTAGGGGGTCAGGAGAGCCAGTTCTGAGTGTCAGAATTCCAGTGATGGGTGTTAAACTCTGGAGAATAGAAATCCAGCCCTGTAAATAACGAGTGTGTTATACCTGGTGCTGAATTCACTTAGAGTCAGAATAGCAATTAAATGATAACCCAGACTCCGTTCTCTCCTCTCCCTCATCTCTACCCTCATTTCACACCTAGGTGACGATTATATGCATAAGACCGTGGTGGCTTTTTCTGTCCCCATCCAAGCAGCAGTCATTCTCGGAGGCCCTTCTCAAATTCTTCCTCAAGCCCTGGCCTCGAGAGTCTGCTCCACAGATATACTAATCAGGGCTGTACTGTCGGCTGCGCTGTGTGTTTTTCCTCTTAATTGGACTGATTTCAGCTTTGTGCTGCAGTCTGTCACACACAAGCATCTAATTGTGTCATGCCTCTCTAACAAGATGATAAGCTCTCCAGAGGCACTGAACGTGTCCTAGGAAATCACAGACGTGCAGAATTGGAGAGATCTCAGAGGCTATCATGCAGATGAGAAAAGGGGTCACAGAACCAGTCGGGGCTGAGCCAGGACTAGGCCTCAAGGATTCTAACCCTCGCTTTAGTGTGTTCCAATCTGCCCCAGATGGGAGGCAGGTTTTGAGTCAACAGAGAGAGAGGGTGTGGGAGATGAGAAGAGACTCCTTTAGACCATGGTCACCCCTTCAAGTATCCTGGGCACTACCTTCACCCCAAGAGGCTGATGCTAGGTCCTCAGAAGACAGGCAGACAGAGAGTTGAGGAGGGAACCCCGGTCTAGACCCATGCACACGTGACCGACAGGTGATAGCCAGCTGCTATCACTTGCCACAGAGAGAGGGTCTGCTCCCAGCAGGATGGGGAAGCCCAGCCTGGCACAGGATGGAGCCTGTAGGTGATGATCTCCATCAGCTGCTTCCTCTTCCTGTTTCTCCTCCCTGGGGTCCTAACTCAGGCTCCATGGCAGCCGATTCTGAAGGTGGTGCCCCCAGAGAAACTCCTGAGGGAGACAAGGGAGCAGGAGGAGAAAGGGGAGAGCCAAGCAAACGTGCGGCTTCACAGAGCGCCCAGAAGGCAGCTCACCTGACATTATGAGGAGGCTCTGGAGTATGCAATTCCCAGAGCAGCGCAGCCAGAGGACGCAGACCGGGCCCAAACTCGGGCATGGGCTGAGGACCAGCGGGAAGAACTGCGTTCCCGGATGGCTGGGCAGAGTGGGTTCTGGTTACCAGGGGCAGGCCACAGGTGCCAGTGGGTGAGAACTCAGGAACACATAAGGGGAGGTGGGTAGAACAGAAGACCAAGGATCCCAGGACACCTAAACAGAGTGCCAACATTGTCGGTCTCACTATGACATTTTCATTTAGTCAACAAACAACCACAAACTCAAAAAAAGTAAGAATTTGGGGCCTTTGTTTGCTGGTTTCATAAGCTGGTCACTACCTTATTATCTGGACCAGAGGAGATGGGTAGCAGGCAGGGTCACTACGAGGCAGGACTTTTGGGCTCAAGCGAGAGACAGGCTGGGTCAAAGAGGAAGGCATGAGTAATGACCCGAAGCACTCTCCCTTCACACTTAGTACCCATGGTAAGGTGGCAGCCACTGGGCTGAACGCGTCCGGAGGTGGGTTCTGCTTCTCCTCCCTTTAAATCCGTGGCCCGTGACCCACTTGTGATTAATGAAGGGCAGCAGCAGAGATGTGATCTCTGAATCCAACCCAGAACAGTTAGTGGAGCCTCCCTGCGGCTCCCTGCTAATCTCTTTTGAAGTCGTGGGGCCAGCACGTTGTAAGGAAGCCCCAGCCAATTCACACAGTGACCTAGCAAACAAATAAAGACGTTTAAGCCAGAGATAGAGGCAGGGAGAGAGAGAGCTCTGACCTGCTGCAGTCACTGACCACAGGCCGCGCCATGACTGCTCAGCCACGCCCTCCCCAGATTCCTGATCCACAGAAGCAGTCGGAAACAGTGGGATGATTGCTTCTGATTTAAGCACTAGGTGGTGATTCGCTGCACAGCAACAGATAACAGGAACAGTGCTTCATAAACGCTGGTTATTGCATTGTTATTCATCCCAGTGCTGGGACATCGTCCACAGCCTTGCAGGTCCTGAAATACGATTTTGTTTCATCCCACCAAGACCGAATCAGTATCTCTGAGATGGAGTTGCACTAATCAAGGTCACAAGGGACTGATGTACAGCCCAGAATGCCAATTTACCAACATAATAAAGCTGCAAGGGGGTTAAACATCCATCTGGAGACCACATTATTTCCTTCATGTGAGGAATTCACCTGAGAAGCTAACCTATAATCAGCTAGGTGGTTTAGGGACCAGAAAGTAAGAACAAGAGAAATTAGTTGTCAAACTCAAGTGACTGGGTGGTATCAGGTCAAGGAAGCATATTGTGTTCTCTCTCTGCAGGGAGCCACCTGCTGTCCGGACAACCCACACCCGGGGCAAGGTCATCGCCCCCTTCAAATGGCCCTTAAGGAGACACTAACAGTGCTCACCCCTCTGATTCTTTGCTAGCTTTATTACAGACCAATTTCCCATCTTATTTGAACAACATCTTTGGTCCATTAGATACTGAAAATATGAACATCTTTTCATAGTGTTTATGAAAAATAAAGTCACATATAAATTCAAAAAATACTACATTCAGCAAGGTAAAACAGTGTTCATCATTACAGGACTTCTCAAAGTCTTAAATGTTCTAATTAGTGATGAAAACCACTAAGAGGAAGATGAAATAGGGTAATGATTCACCCATGGAAACATACCTGGAAACACACCTGGATTCGGTTACAGGGTGCTAAGTGCACCTGTATTGTTTAAACAATAGCTTTGCCAAGTTGCTCTCTGTACCAGGAATCATCCTAAGTTGTCTTTATATGACTTTTCTAGTCCCTCAAATTGGTTTCACAGTATAGTTCTTGGAAGGTTCGTCTCATTTTCTTTTATCCGGATTCTCTTGAAGGGTGGGTTTTGTTTCCATTAGGGCGCTCTGGATCAAGTGGAAGGAGGGCAGATGTGTACACTGTGACTCAGAGGAGGTACCAGGATAAAAACTGGAAGTATGATCACCGCAATGACTAGGGAAAGGAAGAGTCAAGGTGGATTTGAAGTCAGAATAGGAGCTTCACAGAAGACGAAGAAGCAGAAATGGAGAAAATTCACCTCTAGTGAGAGGAGAAGGATGAGCAGAGTCTGGGAAAGGAGCAGGGAACACAGTATCAGGAAGGTGATCAGGGACCATGATGGTGAAGAGGTGGAGGTGGCAATGAAGGAATCTAGAAGGGAGGGTCAAAGGGGCCAGGCTTCAGACAAAGGTAAGAACCAGATGGACTGCAAAAAAGTGACAGTGGCATGATAAGGCTCAGGCACCGGGAAAGGGCTGCGAAGGTATTTCATGGAATGCATGGGGCGAGGAGAGCATGGGCAACCAGTTAGAGAGTGGCCGCAGTATCCCCCAGGGATGCCAGCCAACACCCAGAGACATGTAGTAGCTCCACGATCTGCCAGACAGTCTCCATGCAGTGGGAGACCACGTACTAGAATATCTACTCTTGGGAAAAACAGCAAGAACAAAGCCAGCCTCTGCCCTGGAAACATCATGCTCAGATCACTTCAGGGAAATAAAAATTTTAGAAAAAAAAGGACTGGAAATGTAGATCAGTGCAAAGGCCCTGGGTTTAATTCCCAATATCATAAAGAAAAGAAGAGAAAGAAGAAGGAGGAAGAGAAGGTGGTGGTGGCACAACGACAAAGCAGACCAAGAGGATCCATCCCAGTTCTCAGTTCATGCTGACATGCAGTGTGCTGGTCAGTGTTAGGGCTCAACATGACCAGGCCACAGCACGTCCAGGTGATCAGGTAAGTGTTACTCTGGGTGTGTTGGCGAGCCTGTTTCTGAATGAGATCAACATTTAAGTCAGTAGGCAGAGAGAGTAGAGCCCACTGTGCTGCGGTGTGGCTGGGCCTCATTCAGTTCACCGCAGGCCTGAAGGGAGCAAAGCCCTGCGTAAAAGACATTCACTCTCCACCTGGTGCTCTTCAAAGTGGGCATACTCAGACTCAGGCCCAGACTGGAACTGCATCCTTGCTTCTCCTGAGTCTCCAGTCTGCCCACTGTGGGTCTCAGACTTTTTCAGCCTCCAGGAGCAGGTGAAAGTTTTGGGCATCTATATATGGCATTTTATATATATATATATATATATATATATATATATATATATATATATATAATAAGCCAATACACTGCCATGCACATTATGTCTCCTCATCAGTGCTCGTCGGAATGCTCTCCTGTGATGCGAAGGGGTCCTCCATGCAGTAGTCTGATCAGCCCCCCTCCGGTGCTGCTCCACAGCACCAATGTCCTGGCACATCCTGAAGTTTTTAAGGAAATCCCTTTGTCTTCCATCCCCACTGAATACAGCTGGGTGTCCTGTTCTAAGCCGATCTAAGAACTCAAAGGGCAAGTCTAAGCTTGAGCTCAGAGGTCTTCTGTCACAATGACCAAGAACACACTGCCCAGTCTCCCAGTCACCTACAAGCCACCTCACAGAATCCCAAACTCTTCCCCTGACAGGAACCACAGAAAACCCTGTTCTCTACCGTGCTTGGTGAATCTCAGCTCTGCTTCCTCTAGCTGCTTCTGCTCCCTGGTCCAGGAGTCCTGATCTTTGCCTGACTCAGAAACTTAAAGATCTAAGAGACCCAGAAGTTCTTGAAAATGAGTGATGTCTGCCTGCTGAAAGATGATAAATGGCAACTGGCTCTCAAGGGTGGGCTGGAAAGACAAAAAAGAGATAGAAACTGTGGGTAACCAGAAATGCATGACTTCTAAAGGAGACAGCACCATTGTTAGGCCTATAAATGTGGAACCAGTGTTGACTCAGCAGTCACTTTTCTGGGATAAGCCTGACATTTGGGTTTATATGCAGAATGTCTCCATTTTTAAGTCTTAGCAACAGTCAGACTTAAAAAAAATCTATGCTGAATAATATAATTCAAACCAAACCAGTTACATCTCTTCCTTGGCTTCATCCTCAGGCCACATGTATGAGACACCCTTAGTCTAAAGCAAGCCTTTCAGAGAACCTGGGGTTTCAAAAGCAAGAGAAGAGCACGCAGTAGTCTGCAACACGGGAGTTCCCTAGGCAAAGGACGCAAAGATCTGATTCAGCTCTCTGTTCTTGAAATAGGTCTTTGGATGCTCTACTGTAGGTCATAACTTCAATATGAAGCACAAACTGCACTCAGTCAAGAGCCCACGGCCACTGCCTTCACAGAGTATCCTGGGCCTGCTAGAGGACCTACAGGGAGGCCATGCCGTCCCTCCCTCCTCCCTGGGGCAGGCAGGGTTACTCCCAGGGCTGCTACTCAGTTCACAGGTACCCAGTTGGTTGGCCAGTTGTTAATATATAGAATTACAGAACTCATCCTCCATCCAAAGGCTTGTTATCCAACACTCAGTAACGGAGAGGAAACGACTCAGATAACTCAGTTCTCCCTCATTATCTGAACTTGTGTAACCCATACTGCTCAAACTCAGAAACCAGATCACACATGTGTCCAGTCATGCACTGCACAATGGTGTTTCGGTTGACAAAGACCACATATGTAATGGTGAGATCCGATGAGATCACGTGTAGTTGAATCGTTCCTCCTACACAGCTCCAGTGTAGCTGTCCTATGGTGAGGCGCAATACGTTACTCACAGGTGTGTGGTGATGCTGGTAGAAATAACCTACTGCACAGCCAGTAATCAGGAAACACAGCACATACAATTATGTGCAGGACAATATACCTGGTAATGATAACAAATGACTATGTCACTGCTGTATTCCTTGCACTGCATTTTTTGTCATTATTTTAGAGTATACATCCACTCATAAAAAAGTTTACTATAAAACAGTGTGCCTTGTTATGCTGGCCACAGCCTCAAACACCTGTGTTTATCCCATTTGCAAACTGCATCAAGGGGAAATAATTGGCCTAAGTAAGTTTGTGAAAGTTCACTTTATGATTCTTGATGCACACAGACAAAACTAGGTAGCAAAGTATTTCTAAGAGGGTATCCCCATCGCTAAGCTATGCGTGTCTGTCCTTCTGATTCGGAAGGAAAATAGCTGCTGCCCTGAGCACTGCAAACAGCCCCTCATCACTGCAGTGCTGCCGGCCTTTTCCCCAGGGCTGTGCAACCCTCTCGTGATCTAAGGCTGGAAACAGTAACACAGGGCCAGGCAGCAGCTTCAGGGACACCTGGCCCACTGGTAGCCTCTACCACATGTGACCAGCTAAAATGAATTTCTCTTTCTCCAAAAGCAACCAAGATTTAAATCTTCCTAAAGTAAAGGATTAAGACATAAGTGTTCATTTTCTAGATAAAAATAAGTTCCGTCTCTCTAACTTGCTGGAAGTAGGTGTCTCTTGTTTGCCTCTTTGATACATTCATTTTCTCTCCCCTTAAAAACTACACTTCCCAGACTTCTCATCGCCTACCTTCTAGATTATCCAATGAGAGGTGATGTTGGGAGATTGACGGCTAGAAGAGGAGAAGTTAGGGTACTGCATCTCTTCTTTATACTTTGATTGGTATCTCTCCATGGTCGTAGTTCACCACCAGACAGTCTGTATCTGGGATCAGGCTCCTGTGGGGAAGCCCAGACCTCTCCAGTCCTTATGTAGCATTTACAGTACAGCACAGGGGGAAGGCGCCTGACCCAGGTCAGGCCAATCAGAGAACAGAATGTTCAAGCCTGGGGCTCAGGAATGAGAACAGAACCTCATCCAAGCCAGTCAGGTCAAACAGAGCTCATGCTGGGACTTCTGCAAATAAGAAAAAATCATATTTTTTCTGAGGGTTTGGGGCATGGAAGGTGTCGTTCTGGAGCTTCTCCATTAAGGGAGACCACTCTAGAATGAAACCAGAGAGAAATGTGGGAGAGAGAGAGAGTTCCAGAAAGACAGAAAGCAATATCCAAGTCCTGGTGGCAAATTCGAATGTCTCTGGCTGGCTGTGTCAGAAACTCTTCTGCACTGAAACATTCTATGATGTATTTCTCTTTTTAAAATGTTTCAGATTTGCAAAGCTTGAGTTGCATTGCTGTCCATTGCAGCCAAGAGTTCTAACTAATATTCCTCTAACACAGCATTGTCAGTCGCTGTGGAGACCCTGGAGGTGACCAAGCCCTCAAGCAGTTTAGGAAGGAAGAAATGGACCCATGACTCGAAGCAGGTGGTGTAACAGAAGCAGGAGCCAGCGGAAAACCACACTGACTTCACTTGTACTTTTTGCCTCCACCTTTTCAGGGGAAATAATCTTTACAAGGAAAAGCTAGAACAAATTTTTCTTTTAGGTTCAGAAATCTGAGATAAACGAGGGGACTGAAGAAAGTTCATTGCTGCTTTGAGGGAGTCCAGATCACTTGTCCCAACTGAGCCACCATGAATTGCACTTAAAGGATTTGAAGATGAGAATGCCAAGCCGCTGGGGGTACACTTTGAAGGGTCGTAGGGAATTGGAAAATCATCCAGATTTTTAAAAATGGATGTTGCTGTTTATGGCCTGACCAATTGTATGTAATCCTTGGAAAATTAAACAGTTGGTTTCAAATACAATAGAACAAGACAACACATAAGTTGAAAAAGAAGAAGTTGTCCCCGAAGCACCTCAATCTCTTTTTGAAGGATGGGTATATAAAGGGATGTGGCAGGTGGAATGCATCCAAATTGTAAGATGATTGACAGTCATTTTCCCCTGTTTTGGGAAATTCTTGCGTTCAAATGGAGAAACAAGAAATAAATGATGATTAGTACAGCTTAAATGATTAACTGATCAGTGTTTGATCGATGTGGTAATGAAATTTGGAAGGTGAACTCCAGAGGGATGGTTTATTCTGTTTTAAATCATACTTCAATGACTGTTTCACTCATTGATTTTAAAATTACATAAATCTGACAAAGATATACTGATAAAACTATGAATTAAAACATTATAGGAAAATGTAATAACTTACCTTAAAAGCAACAAGTTAATTTTCAATTTAAAAAGGCAAATTCTTGCATTTAGATTTAAAAATACACACAAGGAGAGAGGAGAGAAGATCTGGCTTAACTATATTTTACAAAAATGATTAGGTGTTTCACTCGACTACAAAATATGATATGATGTCACCATGATGGAAGATAGTGTAGGAGATTTACTAATGTGGGGAAAATGCCCATAACCTTGTATTAGGTGGATAAAAAACAAGTTTACAGACTACCCACACACATACACAGATATTATTAGGAAAAAAAAGAAATCAAAAAAAGCAGGAAGGTTACCAAGATTAACTCCCAGTGATTTTATTTTTTCTCTTCCTGTTATCCCATAATTTACATATTTTTTCAGTTACTTTTATAATTAAATGTCATTTTAGCTCAATATAGTTAAAAGTATAACATGGCTGATAAGTAAAGGAGTACAGTCATGGATTGTATACATAGGATTATATTTTCCAGAAAAGGGATATAAATCAGTTTGCTACCTTGTATTAGGACAAACACATCTGAGATAATGAATCAAGTCTTGGAGGCAAGGTTTTAAGCAGGATTTTGACAACTGGGACTAGATCTCTGGGCTGGGGATGCTGTGAGTGGTTTGATGGTTAAAGGGACTGGAAAGTGTAGCACACACAAAAGAGAAAAAAACATATTAGTGCATGTTGCTTTGTTTTTTTATATATAGTAAGGTCTGTCATATGGATAGGCTGTAGATTTGTGATAAAGATGGCCAGAAGTTTTCTGTCATTCATTTCACTGAGAAATGAGACTCTGTGTCATAGCCCTTTGAATGTGAATGGTCTCAGATCAATAGGAAATTGCAGAAGTGAAACACATGGTTTTCAGGACCAAGCCTCAAGACGAAGGACACTTCTTTTTCCCGTCTCTTGGAGCACTAACTCGGGGGTAGCCAGTGGTCACGTAAGAGAGCTGCCTACATGATGACCACCGTGTTGTGAGGAAGCCCAAGCACCCATAGGAAGAGGTCATTCTAAATAGGTGTCTGCCCAGGGACAGCTGATCCAGCCATCCTAGTCCGGGTGCCAGACATATGAGTGAAGGTATTTTCAGATGGCACTTTTGGCTGAATACATATGAAGGTGTCCAGTAGGAACCACCCAGGTGAACTCATCAATCCTAGAAACCTGAGAGATAATAATAGATCATTACTTTAAATAACCGAGTTTGAGGTGGTTTATTACAAAGCCATAGAAAATTGGAACGCTTCTGTTCAGCTTGCTCTTAATACAACAATTAGGAGGGAGCCACTGAGGATTTTTGAGGTAGAGAATGCCATTATTATTCTTCATAATAAGGACTTTTACAATATGGTTGTTATGGTTTGTGCCTAGATGTCCCCTCAAAGCCTGATGCAGTCATGGAGGACAGGCTTTTTTCAAAGGTGGCTGAATCTAGAGCATACAATGCTGAGATTAAAGGTGGGTGATTGCTGGATCAGTCCACTGATTGGATTGGCATCACCATAACCCCAGGAGTCTGGATAAGATAAAAAGAGCAAGAAGAGGCTTGTCTCTCCTTCTGCTCTCACTTGTTGCTTTTGCTGTCTTCCACTGCCATGAAGTGTTGCCACTCTGCCATGTGCCACCCTGCCTTGGAGCTAGCCAATTATGGACTCAAACCTCTACAAATTGTGAGTTAAATAAACCTTTTCTCCCTTAACTTTGAGCATCAAATATTTTGTCTCAGCAATGAGAAAAGTAACTAAGATGATAGAATATGATGGATGGGTGGTGTGTAGCACTTGACACAAGTTCAGGGATGACACCTCCAAGCTTTGTAACCAGCTGCTGGAAACTGTCAGCTTTGAGACGGGACCAAACCATGAGGAGCATATGTTGGCTCCAACCTAACGGCTTCCCATGTGGAACGGGTACTATGTACAGAAATAAGAAAAAACAACAGCAGGTGGATTTTTTTAGTAGCTTTAGATGATAATCCTTGGGCCAGTGCACAAGCTGAGCAAAGTGATGGAGCATGTATCCCTGCGTTCTTAGGGGCTTGCTCTCCTAACTTTGTGCTTCTTGTCTTGGTATCATCTTTGTTTCTATTTTCTCTATTTTCTTCTCCATTCTTTCTTGGGTTCTGCTTTCTCCTCCAATTGCCTCTTGCCAATTTGGATATGAGGACTGAGAGACAAGGGATCCAGAGTTCAGAGGCTTTCTCTGCTTAACACACAGAAGGGAGTTTCACTATGAGAATCCTGAATCAGTGTCTGGAAAGACCCAGAATTCCATGATTCCACAGCGTGCGGACCTTGACAGCGCAATGAGGAGTATGGAATGCTTTTGGCACCTCCTCGGGAATCTGTTCATTATGTGTTCTAACAGAGCTTTACAAAAAAAGCCTCTCAGAAAACTTGCCACGTGAGTGTGGTAGATTTCACTGTAAGGTCTCACAGTGTGTCAACAAACCGAAAAACAGCACTGGCTTCAGCTGGGGGTTGGCCAGGAACTATCAGTGCAAGCTTGGGGACCTACTCTTATCTTACTCTTCTCAGCCACAAAAGGAAGCCTTTGTTTAACGAGGAAGAACTCCACGATTACGCTATAACTTTCTTCTACAATACCTCTACTTCTTCCATTCCTAGACTTTGTCACAATGTGGAAGTGGGTGTGTGACTTTACTCACTCTTGAATTGGCTTTGTCTCACTAACCACTGAGGGCTGAGGTTCTGTCCTTGTTCGTAGCTACACCTCAGACAAGGTCTGACACTGCAAAGGCAATCAAAATAATTTGTTAAATAGATTAATAATCTGGTTTTTAACTGTCCATATTTAAGTCCAGGATTCATTTACTAAGTATTTGAGAAACTTTCCACAAGCATCAGACTCAAAAGGAAAGGAAAAATAATGGAGATGCAGGAAACCAATTATCAAATATTCAACATTTGGCCTTGAAACATATTCACAAATAATGAGGGGACAGTGCAGTGTGGTGGATTAAAAATAAATCACTTTCATATGATTAATGGTGCTATCTTTCCAAACATTGTCATCTAGTTTCTTCCGACAGGACATCACCCAGCAGAGAAGAATGACATGACAACCGTTGTGGTTGGACAAAATATAACTCAGTTACAATTCTTTGGAGTGCTGGATATTTGTGTTCTGTGAATTCATATTTAAATCAGATTCTTCATAGATGAAAGGAATGCACAATAAGTCTGCTGAAGGCAGGCGGTTTTACCCCCTGGAAAACAACTGAGTCTTTGGCAGATGCCAGTATTTTGAGAAGAGGAGGGCAACACCGGGAGGGAGCGAACTGTCAGTCTTTGTGGCATTTTCAGATCCACGGTAAGTGCAATTCTGTAGGCGTATTACAGCCTGAGGAACCACGTAGCTCCAGATGACGATTTGCATATGTAGATGCAATCTGCAATTGAGGACTCTCTGCAGAGGTGCTGAAGAGACACGACCCAGGACAGCATCTGGAGAGCCTGGAGAGAGGAAAGTTTAGTGAGCAAAAGGAGGCAGAGTGCCTTTGGCTAAAAAGAAGTTTCTGTTGTTATCACTGAGAACACGGTTGCTTTATGAGCATCATTATTGTATGTAGTTTGTCTGAGATACTGCGGTTTGTTAGCATTGGGCTCTAAGTCACATTCATGGTAACACAGGGCTGGGTCTGTTGGTTTGTCATTTAGCACGGGAGGGGAAATGTTTCCCTCTGGCATGCTGGTTTTAAGACCCCACCTGATTTCTGTCGTGTCGAGGATCTCTCACCTCTCCTAAGATGATTTAGCTAAGATTTTAGCTTCCTCCCTACAAGTGTGTGGGTCTCTTTTCCACACCTGTTGATATAAGACTAGTCTCTCCCTGTTTCTCATCTCATTCTTAAAGATCTAGTTTACAAATGACAGCTTGCACCATGCTTTATAGCTGACTAAGCAAAGACCCATTTCTTGTCTCACTGGATCTTCATACTAATTGTTATGGTTTGGGTTTGGTTGTCCCCTCAAAGCCTCATACAGTCATGAGGCCAAGCCCTTTGAGGTTGTGATTGATTCATGGACCAATGTAAGGATTATGCTATATCCACTCATGAAGGCCTGCATACAATGTAAGCAACAGAAAGAGTCTTCTGTCTGTGTTCCTCCTTTTTTGCTCTTGCTGCTTTTGCTGTCTTCCGCCACCATGAACTGTTGCCCTCTGCCATAGGCCACTCTGCCTTGCAGCCAGATGAGTATGAAATGAAACCTCCACAAACTGTGAGCTAAATAAACCTTTTCTTCCTTAATTTTGGGTACTAGGGGTTTCTCTCAGCAATGAGAGAAAAGTAACTAAGACAATAATCCTCCAAATAATATAAAAAGAAAATAAAGCATTAACACCTACTAAGGATATAACCATCAGAGCACAACAGAGCTTAATGTGACTCTTACCTCCTTGGCTTCTTAGCTCTTAGCAAGTTACTGAGGCTTTCTGTACCTCCAGGAGGTATGTGGAATTCAGTTAAGAACTTAGGCACTGGTGCCTGAGTATATGGGAAGACTGTCCCATTGGCCAGCCATATGACCTTGCACAGGTTGGTAACATTTCTGTGTCTCAGTGGTGATGTCTGGAAACTTCGGATAATGACAGTTATTTCCAACTCAGAGAGCTGTGGTTAGAATTAAAGAAGTTTATATATGCAACACATAAGGAACCAAGCTTCCATGCTATAATCCCTGTGTAAACTGACTGTGATTTGTCTTATCATTTAACAAATACATACATATTTCCTATGCTTATAAAATTAACACATAAGTATTAATAGAGAAACTGGGGGATCTACATTACTCTACTTAAAATATTTTTTAGTAGTTCACCAGAATATATCGAGTCAACGCCTTTTCTCAGTAGTACAGTCCTACATCCCACTGGGCTGTGGTTTCCCCACAGTCCCCCTCCCGCATCCTTCACAGAAACCCTAGAAGACTCCTTGCCTCAGTCCAGCAAGATGCCAGGCCCCTTTCTCAATGCCACCATGCCAAGGTGTTCTTTCAGCCTCGCTTCTCTGACCTAGCGGAGAGTATTGATCTTCAGTAGGCAAAGGTTCAAGAACCACGTAATTGAACATTTAGCCCAGGAAAGAGGACACAGTTAATGACACCAGGATGGCAGGGAATGACCAGGGTGGGCCCTGGTCCAGGTGTATGACCAGGTGTATACCCATAGGTATACACAGTCACTTACCCGTCAGTTCCACTCTGATTCCAGGTCTGTGGCTATGGAGTAGCTGGGAGCTCAGACCAAATCCTTCATAGGGGATTCAAATCATCCCACCTAATTCCATCTCTGGACTTCGCATACACTGTTACAGTTCTCTGACTAGAGCTGAGTAGGTCACTGTTGTTCCCATATTGGAAAGGCTGGGAAGGCACACATTCTTCCTCCTCAGGAGAGGGGACTTCACTCTAGCACAAAGTCACGCTCAGCACAGGGTCCCAGGGGTTCGGGGATGAAGACTTTTCTCAGGGTACTGAGATACTGTCTCCTGACAGCACAACCAAAGCACTTTACAGTCACCATCTTACTCTAACACGGGAGCTAAGGGTCATCCCTAAATAATAGATGAGGAGGCAGAAGAAGGGAAAGGTGAGCAGCTGTCAGAGATCACAAAGCGAGTGGCAAGTGGCAGAGCCAAGACGAAGCCAAGCCTTTCCGCCACCAAAGTCCACTTCTTCTCACAGCCAGAAACAATAATCGCGATGATTCTAAAATACGAACACTGTGTACCAGGCACGGTTCCAAGCATTTCATTCCCTGTAAGGCATTCATCTACAGGCAAAGGGATCGTCACAGAAAGGCTGAGTGACACATCTGAAGTCATACAGTTCTTAGTGCGTCTGAGCTGAGGCAGAAACCCCAGCAGCTGGGTTTGAAGGTCCTGTTCCCATCACCTTTCTGCTCCCTGCTGCTGGTCTGTTACCGGTGATGAACCAAAACAACATTATTTGGGAGGAATTTTTCTCTAGTAGGACTCTGATAAAAGTAAGACCCATTAGATTTTCATCAAATATAGCAAGTTCTTCTTCTTATTATTTATTTGGCTCCAGACTTCCTAGGAACTGTCAGGGACATAGCACAAAACACCTGCCTTAGCTACCCAGCACTTTAAGGTCCATTCCAGGATGAGGTCCCGGAAGTACAAGGTGCTTACTGAGTACAAACTGGCTCAATGCTAGGTCCTTTTGTGCTCCTGCTTTCTCTGTTCTACAGAGCCAGCCCAGCATGTAAGTACTGGTCTCTCTCACCTCACAAGTAAAGAAACAGTGACTTTCGGAACAGGGAGTGGTCCCTCAGCTATTGGCTGTGGTCCTGCTTGAGCAAAAATTGTTCCAGGATGAACCAGCTTCACACACTGCACCGACACTCAAATTTAACTTTTCCTTAGTATTCTGTGCACACGCACAGGCACATATACACAAGCACACACAAACACATGCACAGAGAAAGGCTAGCTTTTTAAGAGTTAAATATAGAACCAATTGCTGGGTTCAGTGTTTATTCTGATTTATGCAGGTTCATAAAGTCCACTTGAGACAAAAGTGAGGCTGCCTCGCATATGAAAAGGTAAATCAGTTCACATTCAAAAGCTTCTTAAATCCTGGTGCAGATACGTAGGTGGAAACAAACACAAAATGCAATTACAGCTTCATGCAATGTCTTCTGGGCTGTGGCTGGAGGAAAGGCCGGGAAGGGACCCAGTAAGCTACAAGGGTACAGGGGTGCTGTATTCTAATGGCCAAATCAACGGGGCTATCAGTGAATACTGGATTCAGATGGATCTTCCTGGATATTCAAAACCACTGCAGAATACACCATAAATGGGCTAATTACTGTACATATTGAGAGGGCTGACCACACACACACACACACACACACATATGTGCACACGCATAAACACACATGTGCAGACAGTCACACACACACCATGGCGAAGCAGAGTCTGTGTCTTCCTGCTGAAATGTCCCAGCAATTGTCAATATTTCTGGGGACAAACATACTCCCTGTGCCAACCTGGGTTATGCGGGCTCCTAACTGGATAAACCAACAGCTACTGGCCTTCTAGCATTCCTGACTTGTCCTATGAATTTGGTGACAGGAAAAACAGAAATGTGATCTTGCCCTCAAGGGTTCTACCACTCCACCCCAGTGGAGTTAAAGATGAAATCAGTAGGGCCTGTGTGTTGACAGGCATCAGGGCCTGCAGCACGTGACTCACAGAGAAAACAACTGGGTCAGCAAGAGCAAAACCCGCAAGGAGCGCCCTGGGCTTCTCTCCCCTTCTTCAGCCACCAGGTCCCAGTCCTTCTCTCCACTCTTGAGACTTCACCAGCTTCCGCTTTCCCTCTCCTCCAACCCACTCTCCATCCACTCAGCCACTGTGTGCAAAGGGACAAGAGTCCTCAATCCGACAACAAAGCTCAGCTACAAAGCACCCAAGAGAGTGCTAACTGCTAAATGATAGTGAGA
Source organism: Dolichotis patagonum (assembly GCA_004027295.1). NCBI lineage: Eukaryota > Metazoa > Chordata > Mammalia > Rodentia > Caviidae > Dolichotis > Dolichotis patagonum. The sequence continues at coordinate 31,910 of PVJX010010973.1, read as the reverse complement.
GTCACTCAAAACCATGACTCCAAGAGGAAAAGGTGCCTCTCTGGGGACTCCTTGCTCTGGTGCTGGCTCATGGTGCATGGGTTTTAAAGTTGGTTTCCCAAGTCCTACTCTCTCTTGGGAGAAGGACCCTCTGCAAAGGGGTCACGTACAGAGATTCCTTCACAAATGCAGAGGTCAGAGCCCCAGAAATTGGCCTCCCAGAACAAAGAAGAAGGCAGAAGAGAGCGCACGGCCACCTCACAGCTGCCTCAGGCCAGGAGGGATCAATCTACTTGAGCGTCTATGGCACAAGCACTGATACAGAGCTGGAAGCTCGCCTTGGCTTGGTACAGGGGAATAGAGGATTGGGACACCCAGTCACCAACCTCAGGACCCTTCCCTAGAGCGTAAACGTGCCTATGACTAACTTGCAACCCAAGACAGAAGGTGGAGTGTGCCCTCCACAAAGGAAAGAAGCTAGGGTTTGTCAAAAGGCAGCTCTGGGCAGGCACTGTAGCCTCACGATGTTCCTGAAGTTACTAAGTTACCACAGGCAAGGTAACCCAGGCTTGGGGACAGGATAGACCTGGTCCATGGGCACACTGTCAGCCAGCTCTTCCCATGATGGCAGATGGCTTTTTCCTAAAGCAGTGTGCTGGCCAGAAGAGGGACACAAGACCCAGAGAATGCAAAGGTGAAAGAGGTGGCTTCGGAGGAGAAGCGCCCAGGAAGGTGTGGGTGAGAGTTCCACCTTCTGAGTTGGAAGACCTGTTATGTAAAATGAAATTACTAATGCACTTTCCCAGTGTGGGGCAGTAGGTTTTGAAGATTTGTTTGTGAAAGATACAGTAAGAAACTGATGAAGGCAAAGACAGCCTAGAAAGTGTCAAGAAAACACTCAGGACAGCACTAAACAATGTTGTTTATATGGAGCCAGTAGAGCTATACACCATCAACCAGTCCTCTGTGCAATACTACAGCGACTCAGCTCGCCTAACAGTACCTCTGCATGATTGATAAATGAAAGAGTACACTGGCACATGTTGAAGGTAAACAGAGTATATAGCTAGGACTCTATTAACTCCAAGTGTGTCTTGGGCTGGCTGCGATTTCAAATGAGTTAGTTAACTCCTTTGTATCTCATGATCTCACTGATAAAATGGTGGTTGAGCAACGTTAAGAATTTTTCATGGCAAACAAAGTGATGCTGAAAGAAATGATTCATGCCTACCCCACTCCAACAATGCCAACATCCCTTGGGAGGTGACTGCCTTCTTCCCTCCAGATCATCCGGGTCATAGAGAGCTGTTCACTCCTAAGAAAGAATCTCACTGCTTCCTTCTTCTGGTCCATTTCCCTAAAAGCAATCCTACCACGGCTTTACAACAATCCATGATCATAGTAGTTTTAAAATCAGGGAGCACCATGCAACTTACCAGAAAAAAGGACATATTAATATGCCAACATATTTTTACTAGTGCTCTATTTTTAAGAACGCAAGTCATGCCGTTTTGATATTAGGCTGCTTTTGCCATCTTATGGGCAGCACCAGTCCTTTGGTCTTGGCAAAAATGAAAACATGCAGCAGAGAAACCATCATTGCGCTGGCTTTATGCTGGTGGCTGCCAAGGCCAAGGGCAGGTCTGGACAAGATGCCTTTATTCCACTGGGAGCCTTGGCAACAGCAAGAGAATTTGGCTCACGTGTTACTGCCTGTCTCCATGCCAGGTGAGATCAGGGGATGTAACTGGAGCCTCCAGCCCCACTTCTCTCCAGGCAGGGCACTCGAAGTTACAGCACTAGACATCAGACTTGGAGCTGTGAGGTCCTCTAACCTCCGAGCACACCGTTCAATTAGTGAGTACCCACAAAGGACCAGTGCAATGTGATCACCTTCCTGGGAGTTTGGGTCTAAAAGCCCCCATCTGTGTCAGATGAATGGATCTGGACACAGGAGTCCAAAATCCTCAAAAAATACTCCTGGAGGAGGTGAGACCTTAATCCAGGAATGATAAATAGACTTCATCTAAAGTACCAACTTTGATCAATTGCTAGCGACTTCCTGGAGCACTGTACTAAGAAAGTCTCTTAAACTGTTCCCCAGGGTGATGTGAAAAATATTTAACCATCCACTGATCACCAATCAGCACAAGCACAGCATAGTCCTGGAGCAAGCTCTATCAGACACTCCCACTCCTCCACTTTTTGGGCTCTTCTATAGATGTAGATTAACTCTGTCATTGCTGGGTGAGTCTGGAAAGTTCAAAGAGCCTTTGAGGCCCTAGCTAGCTATAGACTGATGCCAAAGGGCACTGAAGCACCTGGTCCTATGCTGAGTACCAGGTCCCCTGGCTTCATAGGAAGTGGACAGCAGTAGATCAGCAGTGTCCACATTAGGTGTGGGACAGAAGAGTGTACCATTCCACATCAAGCATTTGCCTGCATGCTTTACTTTCTAAGGAATCCATGTTTTTCCTCAGTGGGTCATGGGATCAGACACCAGCCTAGGTGAACATTAGAAATCTTGACTGCATACAAACACTGACCAGAGAGGGTGAATGGCAGACATACTCATGTGGACATGGGTCCACTGTTGTGTTTATCACGTCAGGAGCTTTCCTATTGACATAAAACCAGAGTCCTCATGGGTCATGATGACATTTAGTGAAATTAACCTTAGAAAGCCAAAAACCAGGCCAAGGATTTAGCTCAGTAGCAGAAGTGCTTGCCTAGCAAATGTGAGATTATGAGTTGGATCCCCGATACCAAAAAAAGAAAAAAAAAAAAGAAAAGAAAAGAAAAAGAAAAAAAGGAAAAAGAAAGAAATCTAAAAACCACAGACTTGCTTCTATCCAGTGACTTCCAGTGCCAATTAAAATTATGGATAGGATCAAGCCTATTCATCTGACACAATGGTGGTTTTCACACCCTAAGTCCCCTGGTCCTTTGTGGGTCCTCAGTAATTAGAGGATTTGAGGCAGAGGGCAGCTCAGGGTTAGCATAGATGTTGAGTACCTGGGCCAGCAGGCACCGCATTTGCTCCCCACCCTTGGAAGACAGTCCCTTTGTGCTTCAGTGTGCATTGGGGCACCTTGCTATTATGCTAAGACAGGGATTCAGAGACCTCACACTAAGAAACCCTGGAAGCACCAGTCTGCATTCTAACAACTTTCCAAAGGCAAAAGTGGGAACCCAAGAGCCTCTAGGAGGGATGGAAGCAGACAATAAAATGGAGAAAGAGAACACTCAGGGATGCAGGGGCAGCTGACATAAACTCCGACAATTCTGGCTTCCTAAGAGGCAGCCAGACCTTGTCTTCAGCAGAGGAATGAATTAGGGCATTTACTTGCGCAGAGCAGCCAGTGCTTGCTTTGCATTGTCCAACTCAAACGACATAGTGGCACCTACCCCGGAAGTTGGGTACTGCTGTTGTGCTCATTCTAAGATAAGGAACTGAGGACCAAGGTCACCAGGCTTGAAGGTGATGGGGCACCAGGTAACCTGGCACTGGGGTCCAAATCCTTACACCAGTCTGTACTGCTCAAGTGTGAGAATCACTCCAGGATGCATGAGGCACTAGTTCCTAGGCTAGCTGGAATATAAATACAATTATCAGTTCTTATTCAATTTATAATGAATATTGCTGGTAGAAAATACAGAACAGAAAATAAAACTGACAATGCCTAAAACTGCACAGAATAAATTGGATTATAATTCAAACTTCACTAAAGAAACATATCTCTTTGCAAAATACAGACTTGCAGAATCATGCTACAAAAAGCTGTACCTAAAATGAAGTCACTGTGATAAAAGCCAAAATTTGAATTGGTACAAAAAAATGAATAATCATTGCTGAATTCTACTACACAGTCATGCATTTAAAAACTAATATAAATCCTTCTCAAACTTTTTTTTTCATGCTGGAGGTTGAATCTATGGGCCTTCTCAGAGAGCCAAATGTCTAGACCTATTTTTGTTATCCAGGCTGGGCTCAAACTTGTGACTCTCCTGCCTCAGCCTCCCAGAGTGCTGGGTAACAGGAGTGTGATGCCACATGCCTCTCCATTCCTAAGCTATTTTAAAGAAAACTGATGAAAGGGGAATACTTCCAAACTCATCTCACAAGGCTAGTAATTCTCTGATACCAAACTCAGAAAAAGATTACAAAAGAAAAAACAACTATAGGCTAATATCCTTCATGAATGCAGATCCAATCTCTTCAAGAAACTACCAGCAGACTGAATTAAACAATACATTAAAAGGATCATTCCCCATGATTAAATGGATTTAGTCAAGGGATGTAAGGATAGTTTAACTTATGCAAATCTATAAATGTGGTATACCATATTAATAGAACGAAGGACAGAAAAGATATGATATCATCTCAATGGAGGCAAAAGAAATCTGAAAAGCTTAAACATTTCCTGATTTAATAAAAACTCTCAACAAATTAGATACAGAAAAAATGCACCTCGATACAATAAAGATCTTATGTGACAAACCCGCTGATAACATCATACTCGAAAGTAAAAAAAGTTGAAAGCCTTTTCTCTAGTGATCCCTCCTTACTCTTTCCATTTCTATTGCACACAATACTAGAGGCATGAGAGACTTGCTGTAAACTATAAAGCACTAAAGAAACAGGTGAAGACTCAAACATCTCACAAATTAAAAGATATCTTGCATTCATAAATTGGAAGAATTAATATTGTTAAAACATCCATACTACTTTAAAAGAGCCACAGATTAAACATAATGCCTATCAGATTCCAGTGGCATTTTTATCAGACATAGAAAAACAATCCTAAAATGTTTATGAAACCACAAAAGACTCCAAATAGCAAAAGCAATTTTGAACATAAAAAACAAAATTGGAGGCATCATAATATCCAATTTCAAAATATGCTACAGAGACATAAAGCATTAGAATAGAAGAGACAATGCAGAAATAAAGCTATACATTTATAGTCAATTGATTCTGACCAAAACCCTGAGAACACATAATGGGGAAAGAAGATACCTTTAATAAATGCTACTGGGACAATTAGGTACACATGTGCAGAAAAGTGAAATTATACCTTTATCTACAGCATATGCAAAAATCAAGTCAGAATGAATTAAAGCCATAAATATAAAACCTGAAACTGAAACTACCAGAAGAAAAACAGGGGAAAATTTCTATGACACTAATCTAGGCAATGATTCTTTTGGATATAGCTCCAAAAGTACAGGCAATGAAAATAAAATTTGACAAATGAGACTACATCAGACTAAAATGCTCTTCCACATCTAAGAGACAATCAGCTAAGTGAAGAGATATTCTACAGAATGGAAAAAATATTTATAAACCGCACACCTGATAAAGGTGTAATGTCCAAAATACACAAGAAACCTGAAGAGCTCAATTAGTAAGGCCATCACAGCCTAACGAAAAAGTGGACAAAGTTTCTCACTAGACACTTCTCAAAAGAAGACCTACAAATGGCCAACAGGTAAGTGGGGTGATGTTTAACATAAAAAATATACTTAAATTAACACCACAAATGGGATAGCACTTCATTCTGGTTAGAAGTCTTTTTATTAAAAAGATAAAAGGTAACAAGTGTTGGAGAAGATGTAGAAAAAGGAAACCCTGGTGCACTGTTAGCGGGAATGTAATTTAGTCGAGCCACTGTGGAAAACAGTATGGAGGTCTAGTGGGAAATTAAAGCCAGAACAGCTACAAGATCGAGCAGCCCGGCTACTCCCTATCCAGAGGAAATGAAGCCCGTGTTTTCAGGATACATCCGCACTGCCATGCGCACTGCAGCATTCACTGTGCATCTCACCGAGGTCCCCAATCCACCCAGGTGCCCATCAGTGGGTGAATGCTATATTCCGAACCCTCAGAGAGACCCAAACCGGGCCCGAGCGGCATAACTGATCTCACTGTGGAGTGAAGAATTCACCACGACTGGAAACTTCTACCGCAGATGCTCAGATGAAAGAGTGCCTCTGTGGATGGGGTGAGCTTCCTAGGGGTGAGGGTGAATTCGAGGAGGGCATTGGGCTGAGAGAAGGGAGTTAGCTTACCTTCTTTTCTCCTTGGAGACTGGCTCTACAACACGGGCTCCCGCAGGTCACTGCCTCTGTTCAGTTGCCCATTCACGCATTCAGCTTTCCACTCTTGCATGTACACTGGGTTTTACATAGAGTGAATAAGATAAAGTTAGTTTGTGGCCTCGTACAGCTTTCGATTGTCATGGAGGATCAGAAAAACATCGATCAAACAAGTAAAGACACGAGATGTGGTGTGGAAAAACTACAGTAGGAGGACATCATAGTAACAGTGTGGTCCTTTGGTTTGGAAGGGGGTGGAGGTGAGAAAGACCCCTTGGAGGACTTGACATTGAGGCTGAGGATTGAAAACACAGAAGGAAGCAACCAAAACAGGTAGGGGAAAGAATGTGTTAGACAGGGGACCCTGGAAATGAAAGCTGGGCAGTGCAGGAGATGTGAGGGAGAGCGGGAGGGGTACAAGATCTGTTTGGCAGATCTGAAGTTAGACAGAGGTCACATTGCAAAGGTTTCTGGAAACTAGGATGAGGGTTTTCTATCTTCTCCTAAGTGCAATGGGGAGCAATTGAATGGCTTTAAGTAGCAGGGTAACATAATTTGACTTATGTTTTTGGGAGCTTTCTCTGGCTGCAGAATGAAGAATGATTGTAGAGACAAGAATGGAATCAGGATGCCCAGGGAGGGTGTTATGCAGTGATCTCACAGTGGTGGTGTCAGCATAGCTCAATGTCTGGGTGTTTAAACACTTGGGGTGGAGAAGGTGGGGTGGACACGAGTGAAGAGTGAGGGCGAGAAGGGGGCTCACTGTTGGGAGCCAGGCTTCTCCAACTTCTTTTCCTGCCCTGTGAGGAAAGGGCTCAGAGGTATAAGCACCTTCCTGGCAAGCGTAAGGTCATAAATTCAATCCCTGGTACCAAAAAAAAAAAAGACATTTATTTTTCATTCTGAAAGAGAGAGTCAGAAAAACGGCGGGCCACAGCTTGGACACATCAGCCTGGCCAGCAGGCAGGATGAGATTCTCATTAACCATTTAAAACAAAGCCCTCTCCCAGTCTGGGTGACCTGCCACGCCCACCGGTAAGGGCCATGGGTGGCTCCAGCCCCCCAGGAGCTGCCTGAACCCTGCTACCCCAGGCTGAAAGCGTGGCCACCCAAGCCTCCAGCGCCCCTCCTGTGGCAGCAGGGACAGATGCTGTTTCCCTTGCCTGCATGATAATGATATCATTTACCTCGCAGGTTCCTCTGGCTGGCTTTGTTTTATGTGCTGCAGATTCTCAGTTAGCCTCGCTCCTCCACCATCTGCCAGCCAGGGTGATGGACACGCAGCCTCCTTCTTCCCTCCCTCCTTTCTCCTGCCCAGGAGGGGTCTCAGGGCCTGGCCTGTGGCCCGAGGGCCCTGCTTCCCCACTGCAGGGTGTGGAGCGGAGAGGACTGAGGGGCTCAGGGCTGAAGAATTGAGAAGATCCCACAGTTCAGAGGGCAGCTCCCCAGCTGAGCTCTGCCTGCCACACCCGGGTCACCCCGTTAACCTTCCTAAACACCAGCAGAGCCTGGTCACCTCGGCTCTGCCCACCGTGAGAACAGCAGGGCCTGTGACAGGCCTGGGTGTTACGCACAGCCCAGGAGGTGAGCTGATTTTCCTGGACTGAGATTTCCAGAAAACCCATAGACAGATGTTCAGTTTAAATGTCCCTTGATCAAATAAAACTAAACAGTTCTGTTCCTAGATATTTACCCAAGAGAAAGGAAAATACATTTTCACATGAGCACTTGTACACAAATACTCCTAGCAGATATATTATTAGCCACCTAAACTGGAAACACCTCCAGCTTCCATCAGCTGGTGAATGATTAAGAGTGGTTTGTCCACACGACAGGATTCGCGGGCGATGAAAGGGACAAACTGTTGATGTGACACGACCGAAACTGTGTGGATGCAAAGAACCCACAGGCACTACCTACGGTGTGATTGCATTCTGTGAAATTCTAGAAAAATCAAAAGGGAGCAGTTTTCCAGAGGGGAGGCGCTGGGGAAGAAGGCTGACTCCCGAAGGCCAGGAGGGAGCCTCCTAGACTGACAGCAGTGCCCTCTCCTGAGTATAGAGCTGCTCTCCTGAGCGCGTACACCTGCACGCGCACCAGTCTGCACCCATCAGTGAGCCTGTTCTACATAAACCATACCACAGACAAGACTATGACTGTCGTACAATCAACCGGGCTTTGGGAAAACCCACAGAATTCTTCAGACTCCTTAATATACTGCCCTGTACTTCACTTATTTCTTTTTATTTTAAAGAGGAAAAAAATATGGCAAACAAACAAACAAAAGAAACAAACCACAACCACACAACAAAAATAGCAATACCGGATTTCAAAACAAAATGATAGGAATTTAATAATGGTTGTTATATTGCATATTGTTATTCTCAAAAGACTTACTCAGAGTGCCAGATAGAGGCATGAAAAATTGATCAAACAATATAAGAAATAATTGCCCTTTTCCTTGAACTACTGTATTTTTTTCCTTCTTTTCTCCTTTCCCCCATCCCAGTTGTTCGTTCTGTCTGAGCAGTTTCTTTCCGTTTCACAATATCTATTGTACCTTTTGGATCTTATTTACTCTTTCAGTTTCTTACACTAGGGAGATGATGCAGTGCTTACACATGCAAGTCTGAGTTATTTCACTTATGAGTATGCTCTCAAGTTGCATACATTTACCTATAAACGCCTCCAGTTTATCCTTCTTTATAGCTGAGTAATACTCCACTGAATATCAAATACCACATTTTTTTATCCATTCCTCAGTTATGGGCACTTAGGTTGTTTCCAAGATCTGTCTAGTACAAACTGTGCTGCTATAAACATGGGTGCACATATATCACTGTGGTATGATGTTTTTAATTCTTCTGGGTAAATATCCAGTAGGGGAATAGCTGGGTCAAATAGGACCTCTAATCCCAGCTTTTTGAGGAATCTCCACACTGATTTCCACAGTGGTTGCACCAGTCTGCATTCCCACTAACAGTGGGAAGGATTCCTTTTCCCCACAGCCCTTCCAGTGTTTGTTATTGGTTGATTTCGTGATGTTGACCATGCTTTCTGGAATGAAATAGAATTATATAGTTCTGTAAAAATTAACCAGAGCAATTAGACAAGAAAGAGATATAAAAGGAATAAGGACAGAAAAGGAAGAAGTTAAATTATCATTATTCACAGATGACATGTTACTCTACATAGAAGACCCCAAAAACTCCACCAAAAGTCTACTGGATTTAATAAGAAAATTCAGCAGTGTAGCTAGATACAAAATCAATATTCAAAAATCAATAGCATTCCTGTACACAAAAAACAAACTCACTGAGAGAAAAATTAGAGAAACAACACCTTTCACAATAGCATCCAAAAAACAAAATACTTAGGAATCAGTCTAAGAAAGGAAGTAAAAAATCTGTACAGTGAAAATTATAGTACTCTTAAAAATGAGATTGAAGTCACCCTGGTAAGTGACTGTGGTCTGGCAAGCCGCGGCCACCCCAGAGTGGCGAAATAAGAAGCAAGAGCGTTTCCTGAGATCCGCGCCATGTTGGAACTTAGGGCGCTGAGCCAACCAGCAACCAGCCTGCTGCCTACTGGGGCGCGGGCTTAGAATCAAACATACCACATCCCCCCCACCCGTTAACAATTGGGATCCAGGGATCTGGGTATCTCTTAGGAGGTGACCATATTTGGTACAGCAAGTGGGGGGAGTTTCCTTCTGCTATCTCTGAAGGCAGATATTTTTATCGCCGTTTTGCTTTGTCCTGATTAATGGTGTTGCTCTATTCAATATTCTGTGTTGATGTGTTCTATAATGTTGTGTATTTCTTTTGATTTTGCTGTACCTAGTAAAAGAGCAACTATTGTGAAGACAACAAGATATACAATGTTGCCTATTACTGTTGTCCTGGTGACCTGCTGTGATGTTCTGTGCCAATTTCACCGCACTATCTCAATTGGCTTTATTCCATCCTGTTTTGTTGTATATTACTACCTCCAAGTTAATAAAAATTAAATAAAAATAAAACAAGAGAACATGAGAAAATAAGGTAACAAAATACCTCCAAAAACTCCCAACTCCACCAAAGCTGATCCATGTGACATGAATGATGAGAAACTCAAAAACAAAACAATAGAATTATATAAGGTGATTAAAAAGGAAGTAACAACAACAAAACAGATGAATAAGTTACTGAGAAAGCTGAAACATAGTATAACTAAACAGATAATGTACTTAAAAAGCAAAAAGAGGAAAAGAAAATGCTCTAAAGGATATAACTGCATGTATGTTTAAGTGTGTGGGATTGATAACCATATTACCAGGTTTTTGTTGGATCGTTGAACAGAGCTGTTTGCAGCCTCACTGTTTACTTTGTATGCCTTAATTTTGTAACATGAACAGCTATTTCTAAGAAGACAATATGTAATTTATCAACTAGTGATTTCTTTATGGTTTTTTTGAAATTCTGTATTATTTCTACCCTTTTTTCTGTATTGCTTGTTTTTCTCTTTAAATAAAATTTTTTTAAAAATGAGATTGAAGAGGATCTCAGAAAATTTCCTACTCAAGGATAGGAAGAACCAACATTGTGAAAATGGCCATACTCCTACAACTGTTATACACACTTAATGCAGTCCCAATCAAAATACCATTAGCACACCTCACAGATCAAGAGAAAACACTCCTAAAATTCATTTGGAACCAGAAGGGACCTAGAATAGCAAAGGCAATCCTGAGCAATAAAAGTAAAGCAGGAGGCATCTCAATTCTTGGCTTGAAATTACACTGCAAAGCTACCATAATAAAATCAGGATGGTACTGAAGATCAATGGAACTGATTAGAAGATACAGACACAGCTACAAACATACTCAGCCACTGTATCTTTGACAAAGGGCCCAAATATATTCACTGGAAGAAAGATAGCCTTTTTAATAAATGGTGCTGGAAAAACTGGCTTTCTACATGCTGAAGACTTAAACTAGACCCATGTCTACCACCATATACTAACCTAAAGTCAAAATGGGCCAAAAATCTAAATATTAAGATAGAAACATTAAATCTACTGGAAGACAAAGTAGATAGAAATCTCAAAGATATAGGGGTAGGCAGAAGGTTCATAAACAAAAACCAATCTGCAATGGAGGTATGTCAAAGAATCAACAATTTTTTTATTTAAAGGTTTTTGCACATCAAAAGAAATCACCAACAGAGTGGGGAAAAAAAACCCTACAGATTGGAAAAAAAATTTTTGTCAACTATCCCTCAGACAAAGGATGTCTATATAGAACATATAAATAGCTGAAAACAATTAGGGCCCCAAACTCAAAGACCTAATTCAAAAATGGGCATCTGTGATGAATACACATTTCTCAGATAAAGAAATACAGCTGGCAAATAAGTAGGTGAAAAAAATGTTTGACATCACCAGTCATTTAAGAAATGCAAATTAAAACTGCCCTGTACTTTGAATCTTCCAGGAAAAATGATAATGTCCAAGGTTTCCCAAATTCCTTGACAAAGGACCTATTAAAAACTTTTTACAGAACACCAATTAAAATCTTGAGGAACCAGCTAGAGAAAATTGAATTGCAGCAAGCAATGCTGTCTTTGCCAACTTCTTTTAAAATTCAAGCACCCTCAAGAAAGGAAGCAAGTTCAGCCCAATGTCATTGGAGGAAAAAGTTTATCAGGCAGCTTCCTGTAGACTGGAGGACGTGGTGTATACATGAGGTAGGAAGAGGATGTCAAGAAGAGAAAGGGGCTGGAAACCTGGCTGGGCTTCTGGTCTGCTCTGGTCATGTGTCCATCCTCCAACTAACAGGGATTCATCCTTCTAGGCCTTGTGCCAAGCGCCAGGAAAGTGAGTCAGGTATGCTCCTGCTCTCCAAGAGCTCCTGCCTGGCTCACTCTTGCCAAGAGTTGTCCCTTTGACCACCGCTGTGGTGCCCGTGATTTTCCACTCTAGCCTGGCATGCCTCTTCCTAGCAGGAGAATGGGGGTGGTGCTCTGACTTGTGGGCCCTGCTCGTTGCATCCCTCCCACCAGAATGGTCATCAGGTCAAACCAGCATCTGTCCCGGGGCTTGCAGGGAGAAAGCCTTCCATCTTACTTTGTGTCAAGCCATGTCCCCATACTCCCTCCTCCTTGGCAGGCCTGCCCTGTTTCTTTGAGTCATGGAAATTCCAGAAAAGAGAAAGCGTCTGAGAGATGGCTGCAAGGTACATGCCTGATTTGTCAAGTGGATGGAGCCCTAAGCCACCAGCTCTGCTCCTGTGTTCCTTCTGCTGCTCCTGTCTGTTCCTGATTTTGCCACCTGGCTCTTATCCAGAAACACCATCTCCAGAGAAGCAGAAGGTGCATCTGGGTTTGAGCTCCCAGACTGTTCAGCTGCAGAAACCGAGCTCTTAATTGTCACACTAGGGCTGTTTGCTAGGTGTGGAGGAAGACGCGGAGCGAAGCAGAAGAGGCTCTGCTCACCTCTGCTGAGCTCCAGGAATCTTGCCCATCACCCAACCACAGAAGGTCCCTAAGCCTCTGAGACTCACAAACAAAGGTGCACAGACGCCTGGGAGAACTGAAGAGCACACCTGCCCTGTGTGGGCTCCCTGAACTCTCAGGGGACGTGTGTAGAGGGGCAGCCAGAGCGCCAGGACGCTTTTGGAAATGTGGGCAGGTCTTCTGTCTACCTGTCACTTCGTTCCTGGGGTCTTGGGTGAGAGCCAGCTCACCCCTGTCTCTCAGGCTCCAAGGATCATGCTCACGTTGGAGCCTCAGCAGCTGCCAGCTTTGAATGCAGGCCAGGAGACAGTGAGGGGGGCACCCCAGACCTCACACTGAAGCTGGGACCCCAACCAAGCACCAGGGCGACAGAGAGCCCGGGGCACAGCCTCCAATTCCTGGGGTCGGTGGTGCCTCCTGCGGGGCAGGGTGCACCCTGGGCTGCTGGCCTGGCTTCCTGCATCCTGGAGGCTTTCCACGGGCGGTCGAGGGCCTTCCTGAAATTCTTCCCCTAAACTCCTTTTAATAAATCCCTTGACTGTTGCGAATGCCGGCCAGTAGGCCATATCTGGGCAAGGCCGACAGCCTCAAAACCAGCAGTGGTCAAACCTCTTCATATTACAATCCCGTTATGGTCTTAAAACTTGAGGACTCAGGAGAGTTTTTGCTTTTATGGATTATAGCTATTTGATATTCATCATACCGGAAATTAAAACTGAGACTTTAAAAAAGACATTTATTTGTCAAAGATAGAAATGGATCCATTACATCTTAATATAAACTCCTAACATATTAATATAAATTTAATTATTTTATGAAAACAACTGAACTTTCTAAAATAAAAAGTAAGAACCAACAGCACGGTTTTGTGTTTGAGCTTGGCGTTGGATAACATCACCCTGCGTTAGCCAGAGATTTTAACAGGCCAGTGTTTCAAGGAAATTCAGTGTCCTGCGCTCCGGACACTGTCTGGGAAACCCACAGGAGCGTTCAGGCCACACTGAGAGTCACCGCTCTAAAACTCCCACCCTGGTCTCGGGGTTGACGAGCTGGTTACAGATGGCCTTGACCCGGGGCGCGGGGCAGCCGCAGCCCTCTATGGGTGCCAGGGGCCCTGGGTCCGGGCAGCAAACCTCATCCCCACAGCCCCATGAGGGCGCCCTGTGGATCTGCTGGGTTTACATCTCGTGATTTCCATCTTTTAAAAAATTCATTGTTCTTGTATTTTCTTCACACATGTGTGTGGTACATGACGTCTAAATTCTTGGTGGGAGGCAGTACATTAACAGAACAGCTTAATTCCTTTTTCCATCCCTTTCCTTCCCTCCTCCCCCACCCTCGAGTCCCTTTCTCTTCTTTTGCCCATGTTTGCAGTACATTGCTCGCGTTCACCATGTGGCATTGGTCCATGCACAGAGCACACCTCAGTTCCTTTGATTCCTCTCCTCCCCTCCTCCCTCCGTCTCCTGATCCCCTTTCCCTTGGAGAAAGACCTCCCTACGTCCTAGTATCTACTTTTCACTTTGTTCTTTAATTACAATCTGGGTTTCTCAAGAAAAACCATGAAATATTTAAATCGTGTGTCTGATTTATTTCACTCGACACCACGATTTCAAGGTGTACCCACTGTTCCTGACATGGACCCAGATTTCACTGGCTTTATGGCGGAGCGGTACTCCAGGTGCACCTGTCCGTGAGGTGGTGTCCCCGCTGATGATGTGACTGGGAGGTGGTGAAGCACTGGAGGTGGGACCAAGTTGGAGGGCACATGTCGTGGGGGGGTGCCCTGGAGAGGCTATCGGGACCCCAAGTCCCTTCCTCCTGCTCTCTCTCTCTCCCGCTCTCCCCTGCCGTGTCCTGGCTGCTGTGATGTGAGCCGCAGATTCCACCTCACCACACCCTGAAGCGATGGGTCAAGCAACCACGGACAAAACCTTTGAGACCAGGGGCCAAAATAGGTCTTTATCTGGGCCATTTTGTTACAACAGCGGAAATCTGACTAAATGGTCCCCATCCCCAGAACCTGGGAGCCCTGGCAGATGCTAAATAAATACATGCCGGGTGAATGAGTGAAATGCATTAATGCATATTGCGTATCTGTATGTGTAACTATTAAAGACGATTGAAATTTTAAACATTTTTTAAAAAGAGGGAAAAAATTGAAAAACACAGCCACCTCAGGTAATAAAGCGCATGGCAGTAACTTGTCCCTGGTGCACAGGCCATCAGGGAGAGGAGGGGCAGCTGAACCTCAAACAGCTCCCGGGTGCCTATTGTGACTATTGTGCCCTTGTTTGTCTTTTCCTGGAGGAGTGAGGAGTCCAAGGAATTATCTGTTTATTTCCAACTTCTTTATTCACACCAGCAGCATTACTGGAGGAGAACTCTCACCCAGCACAGGGAAGGAAATGGCAGAGTTGCCCCAGAAGAGGCAGGAAGGGGGACCAGAGCAGTGTGATGTCGGCCTCCCCTCCTCTGCCCCTCTACCCACCTCTGCCCCACCCATTCCGAGGTCCATCCCGGGGCTGTCAGTGGCACAGCACATCCTGGGCACCCCCAGGAGGCACACCAAGATCCCGAATGGCACTAAGCCCCAGCTTCCTGGTGGGTGGGGCTTGGACCTCGCTTTCATCCCTGTACTTTTTTATCACCTCACATGTGTTGCTGAGGCCAGTTTGAAGGAGCCTGTGTGGACTGCAGCAAAAGTGGCCGTCACACATTTGGTCTACCTATGGTGGTCACTCTCACGGCTGCCCCATCTTTGTCTTCTCCTGGCATCTGCCCGGAGGAGGGTCATGGGGAGTCGGCCATAATGGCTGTGAGCTGCTGACTGTCCCACATGTTCCCAGCCTGTGGGGCAGGACTTCTGCACACTCCATGAAACCAGAGCTAACCCCTCCCCTCCTTCAGCAAATGCAAAGGGTGGAGAAGATTGCTTGCATTGTTGGCAAGATCCAAATGTAATTATAGCTCAGTAGATCCAAGAGAAAATTGACAAGAGTCAATCCTTTGCATAAGGCATGCTCTGATTTCATGCCATCAAATTATTTTTAAAGGGCATTAATATCACAAGCTGATGACTCTTAGCCCTGAGCAAATGATGCATTTTAATGTTTCTTTACACATAGCTCTCAGCCCAAGTGAAGCTGTCTTCACCAAAGCATTGGCAAACATTTGCGTTTCAACACTCAGCAGAAGGGCTATGGTTGGGTTTTTCTTTCCTATTTTTCTATATAAGCCCAGGCAGACAAATCATATTTCACACACTAACTGATGCGTGGCACCCCATTGCTGACCCCTGGCATACTTTACGAAGACAGCAACACCTGCTTTTCAGGCCTACAGGCTGAAGATTGTTTAAAATGGAGAAAGAAGCACAGCAAGGTAATCTGGTGTCCAGTGGCTCTTTCTGGACTGGAAGTGAGTTTGCAGGTTCCTTTGTTCCTCTGCAAGGGGGAGGGCACAGGGCATTAGGTGCCGGCTGCTGTGTGTGGTCAGGAGCCTGGGGGGAGCCCGTTTGTTATTGCTAATTTTTCCAGGTAGAGTCAAAGCCAAGCTGACCGCAAAGCCACGGCTGAGTGAGAATCGGATTCTTGTTTTAATAAACTCAAATGGACTGAGTTTCAAAACTGGGTATCTTGAGCTTGCAGCCAGCATCTGCTACATTTTGAGTCCCCTTAAATTCTAGACTTGATTAAATCTTCAGATGCCACCTAGGGTCATGGTTTGAGCATGCAAATTGGAGTCACAAAGATGTGGGTTCAAATCTCAACTTAGCCTCTTCTTAGCTGTAGGACCTTGCACAAGTACACAACTTTTTCGTGTACCAGTTTCTTCATCGGAAAAAATTGGAGCAATAGATCACCTTTCACAATGACTTACCATTAGAAGCAAATCAGATGATCCTGGCACGTCGTGGACACAGCCCTGACCTCAGTGTATGTGCACAGTGAGACCACCAGCCCTCGTCACCCCTCCTTCCTGGAGGAAGCTTCCCCCACATAGCACTCTGCCATCCTCCGATCTTAGGGTTACAGCCCTCGTCAGATTGTCTGTGTTCCCCCCAGCATAGCTCACAGGCCCCTGCAGGAAGACTTCTGAGCACACTCGCTGAGACATGAGATCCCTCTGACGACCAAAGTGGGGTGCATTCAGGTTACACAGCTCTTTCCAGGCCTTCCTTGGTTTCCATGGGGAAATGGACCCAGACCACCACACCCCATCTGAGGACACCAAAACTTGCAATGCTCCAGTCCCCTATAAAATGGCATAAGTTAATATTTGCATATAATCTATACCCATCCTATCACACACTTTAAATCACCTCTAGATTACTAACAACACCTAACACAGCGTAAATGCTATACGAATAGTTGTTATGCTGTATTGCTTAGGGGATAATGCCAAGAAAAACAAAAAATGTGCATGCTCAGCATAGATGCTATTTTTTTTTCGCTGAATAGTTTCACTCCCTGGTTGGCTGAATTGAAGGATGTGGAATCTGTGAGAAGCAGTTGGGATGCAGTAGGTCAGCTGTATCTTTCCTAGACCTCGTTGGCTTACCTGCGCAAAGGTGAGTGTAATAGTCGGAGAATTGTATCATACTCCAAATCTAAAATAGCCAAGACAAGAACGTTCAGAAAGGTAGGCTGATAATAATTATCAAATGGTTAGATCTGTCGCATCTTTTCAGCGATGATTGGCCGGGCAAATATTCTCAACTGCTCCTTTATTACATATAAAGCCCATAGGCCAAGCTGGCTCATCACCTGAACTCTGCTCTGTGTCCTACAGTTGAGACTGTCACTCAGGACCCTTCAGAGGGAACATGCTGCCCTGCTCTGGGGCCCACACGTCCCTCCCCAGGTGACACAGATTACCAGGAACTCAATGCTTACGGACACACAGGACACTTCCCGAGAAATTGGGTCCCAGGAGAAACTTGTTACTGGCTTAGTGAGAGCTACCAGGAGCACTCAGTCTACTTCCCCTAGTGCCCTTCGCCCTGACAGCTCGCCCCTCCTACACATGTGTTCCCTCAGATACTTATCTCCCTTCTCCCTCTCAGAGCATGCTACGGGCCCACTGGTTGTGACAGCAATGACATTCTCATGAAAAATGCCATCGGTGACTCCCGTGACAGCAGGACCCATCTGCAAGCGGCTCTGCAGTCTCCAGGGTGTGTTTCCGGGACCGGAATGTCCCTGCGCCCTCGTCCATCTCCGTCCCTGAGCCGCTGCTGTGGGCACAGTGCAGGCTGTTTCAGGAGGATCCTCCAAGGCCAGGCGGGGCGGTCGTGCCCGTATTCCCAGAACTCTGGGAGGCTGGCGCAGGAGAGCTGCAAGTTCAAGGCCAGTCTGGGCAACTTAGCAAGATCTTGTCCTGGAACTGAAAAGGGGCTGGAGATAAAGCTCCATGCGATGGTCCTGGCTTCCTCCCAGTACAGCAAAACGAAACACAACAGGACAATACCAGAGCAGACTGGACCATCAAAGGAGGGAGCAGGCAGCCTGGCCAGGGACTGCGGAGCGCCCTCCACCTCGCCACCTCTGTGGAAGAGGCTTGGGACTCTGCCTTCTCTGAAGCGCTAAGCCCCTCCTTTCCTGCACTGGAGCTGCGCGTGGACCCACTTCCATGGCATTGCCCTTCAGGGTGCCTACAGGGGTAAGGAAACAAGCATGGTCTCTGACGGGATTTTCTAACAGCCCGTCAGTAAATGCTACAGGAGGCAAAGGGATAGCACCGGCAGGCTTCCCTCCCCCAGCCCGGGGGAGGCCAGGTGGGCGGAGGGAAGCTCCTTGCTGGAGTGCGGCCAGCACCCCCGGCTTGGGTGACCACTCCAAGGCTGCCGCTGGGGACCTGGATTTTATCTCCCATCCGGGGACATTCAGGAAGCTGAGCCCTCAGCTGGGTCAGCAGGCTTGAGCAGACGGGAGAGCAGCAGGGCATGGTCCAAGGTCAGGACAGCGGGTGCCCAGGCTAGGCCCAGGGGACCTGGGGACAGGACCGCACTGCACATCACACAGGTCTTAGGGGACCTGTTCAGTGACACCCCCCCCAACATGCTTCTCCGCACCAAAAAGTCTGCCACCGATTTCCTCCATGCAGATGGAACAATCCCACGCCCTGTTTTCTGCAGCCACTGCGCCCGGCTCAGCCCGGGCTGCTGTTTCCAGGCCGCAGGTGCTCCTGGGTCCTCCGCTCGGGAGCACACGGGGTCCAGCGCTGCTAGCATGTCCCTGGGCTTCAGGGCTCTCCACCCTCTGCCCTGGGGTGCCCCCTGGCTGCCCCATGAGTCGGTGCAAACTCTGCTCCCACGTGTCTCTTGGGATGAGCACACGCTTGATTCTTTCGCCCCGGAGAAGCAGACAGAGAAACCGGCCCTCGCTGCAGGTAGAAAGGACCCCCGGGAAGCCCCCCTCGGCCACGCCTCCCATGGACTCCCTCTGCCCACCCTCCTTTCTGCGGCCTCCTCCAGTGAGACCCATGCTTTCCGTGTCCCCCATGGCTAGCGCCTCCTGTGTTTCTGGCTCCTGCGCCCCTGCCCTGGTCTGCCTCCCTGTTGACACCCCAGCCTGCACCCCACCACTCAGAAGCCTTCGATGGGGCAGGGCGACCATCGCTGGGATCATGTGTTCTCTCCAAACTGGCAAAATCCGTGCTACAAGTACAGTGACCTCATCGGTCCAGCGCCCCTGCGGACCTGGCCAGGCTTCCGGCAGGCAGGCCAGAGAGCACATCTGAGGTCAGCTCCAGATTGGAGGAGACGGACCGCAGAATCTTCAATCCGCCCCCCACGCGAGGACAGCCCAGGAGCCTAGCCGCCAGCCTGGCTCCCTCCTCTGCTCTCTGCCTCTGCAGACCCGAGGGCCCCTCCTGGCCTGCTGCACAGGGACGGACCTGCGGGGACAGACCGGGAAACCCTCCACTGTGCGGCAAGTTTGGGAGGCGGTGTCTTGTGCTAATGATGCCTAGTAGGGGGTCTCCCTGTCTCCCTCGGTGACCTGCCTCTCCACCTGGGGTCTCCCTGTCTCCCTCGGTGACCTGCCTCTCCACCTGGGGTCTCCCCGAGCTCGCTCCCCGCTGCAGACACGGTGTGCAGCACAGGCTCGAAGCAGGCGGGTCAGGCCTCCTTCGCCTCTCAAAGAAGGCTCCGAAGCATCCCAGGGTGGAGCCCCCAGAAACCTCCCCACTTCCGGCCACTTTCCATCCCTACCCCCCAGCAATGCAGAATTTAGGGTGACACCTCCCTGCCCGGTGACAGCTTTCTACCCGGGGCTTAGCCTTTGCGTCCGTCGCCTCTCTGCCAAGTTCGCAAGGGTTGCCCAACCGCGTGCCTTGTCCCTCCGGGTGGCGGAGGCCGGTGAGGCCAGGCGCGCAGGGGCAACGGAAACTCTTTGGTGCCCCCTTGTGGCCACGTCCAGCTCGGCATTGACAAGTGCCGGAGCCTGAATCATTCATTATCTTTCAGCCTTGGTGGGGGAGAGGGCCCTTCTCTTCCCGGACCCTGCAAATGGGAGCTCCAGGCTGGAAAGAGAAGCATCTCCAGCGCTAATCCTGGAGACGTAGGTCCGCCACCCAGGGGAGAGGAGTCTGGATTCAAGTACTTAGCAGCCAACTTCTCTTGTCTCCGGTTCCTGGCTGGGTACAATCCGTGCTCTACCATGCTGAGCAGGGCGCAGGAAGAAGGTACAATGGACTTTCTGTTGCCTCAGGAAAAGCTTATATTCCAGGAACCCAGTCTTAGTCAGCTTCTCCGGCTCTGCACCTTCCTTGTAAGTATGAACTTCCTGTTAACTTCCGGTGAGTCAGGCAGGATGGGAGGGAGGGTGCGTTTGAGATAATGGGTACCTGACAAAGAAGCACCCACATGCCACCGTCATCACACACAACGGTGCTGGAGAAACTGTCCCCACCACAAGACTTGTAAACAGCAAAACCAGGGGGTGAGGGCGGGGGGTGTGGATGTACCTGATTCCTGCGTGTGTAGAAGGCAGCCTCCCAGCTGGGAGTCACGCGCCCACTCAAAAGTCCAAATCTCTACTTCCAACCCTTTTGGGGAGCCTTCCTAACAAAGGTCATCTCAGCCATGTGCCGTGGTCCATGCTTGTGATCCTAGCTATTCTGGAGACTGAGGCAAGAGGCTGACAAGGTCAAAGCCAGCCTGGGCAACCTAGCCAGACACTGTCCTGTGATTAAAAAGGCCTTAGAATATATTGCTCAACAGTCCTGTCCTTGCCTGCATGAGCAAAGCCCTGGATTCGATCTCCAGTCCTTCACATACACACAAATAAGAATATACTAATCACTGCACACCTGAACCAATTAAAATGGTTAGTGCCAAATGAGTTCTCCAAAAGCAGGCAAGGCTGGAATGACCAAGTTAGTAAATGAGCAAATGATCTCAGTTCTGAGGAATTACTTGCCATGTCCACAGCCTCTCTCTAAGACTGACCGCTTGCTCGTCCTTCCCAAGCTGCAAACACTGCCCCGTTCTCCACAAACCTAGCGCCTCCGTGTCTCTTATTTTGAGTAGAGTTAAAAAGAGATACAGTTAAGTTTGTCATAAATGCCTGCAGCCTCTCTCTGCACAGCTAATTTTGTTTGGTCTGCCTATTTCACAGTCTTAGTTTGATTAAAGAAAATCTGCCTAATTCTGATAGTGAAAATGAATAAATGTTTTAAACTCTGGTTGAATATTAGAATAATCTGGGCAGCTTACACACACAGAGAGAGAGAGAGAGAGAGAGAGAGAGAGAGAGAGAGAGAGAGAGCGCAATAGCCAGGCTCCATCCCAGACTGATTAAGCTACAATCTATAGGAGCTGGGCCTGGGCATCAGGATTGTTGGAAAGCCCTTTGACTGGCTCTTATGAGTGTTTGGCTTTTGAAATCATGACCATGCACTGAGCTAGGCTTCACCCACAGAGCAGGCTTCCCATTTTGTGAAATCAAAGAAAACTTCCACATTGCCTTCCAGGCAGGAAGAAAGGGAGAGTGTCAACATAGGAGAGCTAGAACTCCAGTTTTCACTCTTCTTGGACCCCGTTAACAGCCGGGAAGTGGTGGGAGAGACCTCAAGAAGCTCGAGCAGAGACGGTGACTGGGGTGCAGGCTCCCGTAGATGCAGCAGCATCTGCAACTTCTGAGAGAGTTGGGGGCAGTGCGGGCAGGGTGGAGAGGGGCACCTCCTTTACCAGTGCTACCCGGGTGGGAACAGCTTTGAGTGCAAACAGCCAGACATTCAGGCAGATGCCACCCGGGTGCGAAGAACCCACCGTTCATTTTGAGTTATGTTTTCAAAAGCCACTCATCTATTTCAAACAGCACAGGAACCTAAATTCAATCTGCCACACTGTAATTTCTTGCGTTTAATTTAAGGCCTCCAGGCTTCCACTAATTTAAGGGGCAATTTGGTGATGAAAAGGAGACCGTCTTCTTACAACAGCATCATTAGCATAAGGCACGACTTTCCAAACCTGACGCACAGTTGAGGCTTTGCAAATCTTAGCTACCGAGAGGCTCTTTTAAGCTGAGCACCAGAGCATAGAAAGGAAAATGGTCTGTCCACTGCACAGCAAATCACGGCTGTGTCCATCTCACCTCAGACTCCACCAGATCGTTTGTTCATTTAATGTCTCAGGGCTCGGCTCGTGACCATCAGACAGCTGCCTTTGCAACCTCAGAGTAAACTTGACCGTGATTCATCCCTCTGCTGTGTCCACACGTGAGCTGACATCCCCTGCTGACTGCCGGGGGAAAAAAGCCGTCATGGGCTTCAGCCCCAAGTCCTGCTCTGTGCAGGGCACTGGTGGCTCCTCACTGATGGACAGCAGCATTGACAGACTGGTCCTTTTTATCTGATGAACCCACAGGAGACAGGACCATGTTTTGGGGCTCACAGCAGGCAGTGCTGGCCCTGCCTTGAAGCAGTAGACACAGATTGGCATTTGTCTTTACCTCGTCCACTGGACTCAAGCAGGTGTCCTGAGCTGACCCCCTGGGGCCTCCCACACTGAACCCAGGCTCAGAGGAACTTTTGTCTGTAAAGTAAGTGACAACCGCTGACTCCGAGATCTCATCCCTGGGACCTGGCACAAAACAGCTTGTTTTCAAAGAGCCCTGGCTCCCCTTTCCCTCCTTCTGCAGGCAACCTTACCTGCTTCCCACTCTGTCCTGAAAAATGGGCTTGCGCCCCAAAATACTCAGGAAGTATTTGGGTATTGGTAGGGAAGTCCCCAAAGTGCAAATAAGCAACCCTCCATCAAAGAGCTGACCCTCGAGACAAGACAGAAGAAACCCAGGGTCTGCTCTCCCATTTTATGACGATTTTTGTTCAGAGAACCTGCCCTTGTTGTAAGCACCCTGTTTAAAGCAATTCTAAGACTCCTAAAAAATGGAGAAAACAAAAGGGGTTGCTTGAGGGAGAATTAGAGATTTCTTCAATAAAGCCAGTTCTGTGGTAGAAAAGGAATTTGAAAGGCTTGCAGACAACGTGATGTACATTTGAAAAAGAAAAGGGAAATAATCCAAAGATTGGCCTGTGCTTCAAAAAAGAGAGTAGGGTGAGAGAGGAAGGAAGGAACGGTGGGTTGGGAGGGAGAAGGCCCCAGCAAGTGAGTGCAGAATTGCAAGATGACCTCCAAGGATGCTTCTTGGCGGTGGGAATTTCCGCATCTCCTACACTGACCCCTTATGACGAAGGTTCTGAGTGGCCCTGCGGCAACACAGCTATCTCACTCAGTATTGTCCACCCTGGACCACACGACTTCCCTTCCAGGAGCAGCTACAGGAACCAGCTCAATGGCAAACCAGCATGGAGAAGCACTGGCCTGCACAGTGGCTCTCAACAGGGAGCAAGTCGTCCCCTGTACAACTTGTGTGGAGACATGTTGGGTTGTCCTGGGTTGTCCAAACAGAGGCTGCAGACACTGCTGAGCATCTGACCACGCCCAACAGCACCAGTCCAAAATACCAACAACCCTGGGGTGAGAAATCCCAGTCTGCAGCCATTTCCACGCCTTCTCACCACTCACGCTCTCCTTCAGTTCTGCTCGCCACTCAGCTGCTCCTCTGCCCAGCCACCCACCGTCTTACCTCCCGAAGCCTTCTGCCACTGCTCATGCAACCAGTCTTTCCATGGTGTGTAGTGGTGACAATGCCATCCCTGTCTTAAATTCTTCCTTTTGCGTCTAAGACCTTTCTCCCAGTTCTCGTCAGTCTCTCTCTTCCCTCTACTTCCCTCCCTCCTCTGCCCCATCCATACAGCTATGGTCCGACAACCGCCCTTGCCCAGCCCTGCAGACTCATCTTCCCTGGATGACTGCACCCCTAGAGCTTCTGATGATTCCTCTATGGCCAGCGCCCAAAGGGCAGGGATAGAATGATGAATAAGAGGTGGTCTCAGAGTTGGAAGAACCAATTTACAGAGGAAAAAGACAGGGGTTTATTCCTTCCAAAAGGACCTACTGTGTGCAGGACACAAAAATCCACATGGTCACTGGCCATGTGAAATTTACACTCTAGCAAGAGCAATGCAGGAATCAAATAATCACAGGGACAAATGTGAAACTGCTTCCGGGTAAAGGCTAAGAGGGGAGGGACCTGGTGAGAAATGCCTGTGACAGGGAGAGTGGATCCCCCCAGGCTGTTGGCAGAAGCTCAAGCGAGTGACACTTTAGGGTCAGATGAGGTAAAGCAGGGACAGTTTGCCGAAGAGAGGATAAGACAGAGTCCAGTCTGTTGAGGACTCAATGCGCGCACGTGCACACACACTCACACACACACACACCACCTCAACAAAACGGAGATACAGAGAAGAGCTGGGGCGCCTGGACAGTGGGGAGCACCCCACCAGGGAGGCAGGAAAGCTGATGGGGTCCAGCCCCTGAAGAGCCTCATTCATTTTGTACAGGCAATTTGGAATTTTATTTTAAGAAGATAAATTTAGGTTTAATGTTGGGAAGGCGGAGAAGTAGAGGTCTGAGGAAGACCTAAGCAGAGAGATTTTAGAAAGATTATTCTGCTGCTTATAGAGGATGGAAAGAGGCCACAGTGATGCAGCCAGCCAGAGAGGGGACCGATTCTATGCCCAGAGACTAGAGTCAGGAGCTGAGCTCTTATATAAACACTGGAGCTGAAAGCCATGCAGAATTAACACTGTCCTCAAAAATCCCTTATGTAAGGGCTGAAAGTCGAACTGTAAGGACTCCCAGGAAGCCCGGCCTCGCCAACAGCAGAGCAGATCCCCAAGTCCCTGACAGTTTGTCAGGTGAAGTAGTTAGCTGAGGTCAGGGGCAGTGCGACCGGAAATAGATTAGACCAGCCAGCCTGCTGGCCTTGAAGCGCTCACTCCCCGTTCCCACCACACGTTCCTGGAGCCCATGAGGAACTCAGCCTGAGCAGGGAGAAGCAGATCCCGCCTTCCACCTCACGGGCACCCTGGAGCCAGTGCCCTGGTCTGCTCAGGCTGCATAATAAAACACCCGGTGGGCGGCTAAGACCACAGACATTTTTGCACTCATAGTTCTGGAGGCTGGAAGTCCAGGATCAAAGTGGAAGCAGGTTTGTGTCTCCTGAACCTGTCTCCTCGACTTACAAATGCCCATTTCCCCGCTGTGCCCTCACATTTCTTCTCTCCGGGTGCATGCAGCTTTGTGTGTATTTCCCCTTCTTAGAAGGACACCTGTCATACTGGATTAGGATCCACTCTCCCAGCTGTGTTATAACTTAATCTCCTCTGTAAAGCCCCTTTCTCCAAAGAGTCACAGGAGTTAAGGCTTCCACTTGGGGATTTCAGAAAGACCATGCTCTCTCTCATCTTCTTTCTCTCTCCACACCAGCAGGCAGCACAGGGTTTTCCTGAGATCTGTGCACACAAGGACTGTTCTGAAGTTCCCATCCACGCTGAATAGCTGGTGGGTACCATAAAGGGCAAAGTTCACGGCCCAGTGGACGTGCTGCAGGTCCAGTGGCCAATGCAGCACCAGGATGGCCAGCAAGAGTGGGCCAGGGGTGGCGTCTGATTGCTCAGACCTTGGAGGTGTCCAGTGCTCAGTGGGCACAGACTGTCCACGGAAAGCCACTCAGCACCTAGGAATGGCGCAGTGAGGGAGGGTAAGGGTTACACAGCACAGGAGATGGTTCAGAAGGCTGCAAATCACTAGAGGCTTGGGGTTAGTGTAAGACTCCCTGCAATGTTCTGCTCAAAGTCAAGGTCAGGAACAGCTGTTATGATCTCAGGCTGAATGTCTTACCCAAAATACCGGAGCCATCACATGACTCACCAGCTTCAAGCCACTAATCAAAGTACAAAAAGTCAGCTTCATGCCAACAAAAATCAATTTCACTTTTCTCCTTTGCTTTACAAACAATCTAGATTTTCCAAATGCAGCGGAAGAAACAAGGTAACTTTTCCAGTAAGATTATTTCATGCAAGAAACAGTCCCTTTTCAATAGTTTTATGCCACTCTCCCTAGTTTCTGACTCACAGTGCTCTCTGAAGATATATAAATATAAGGTAGCAGTTTTATTTCCTGTGAGCGGGGAGCTTTGGTTTAATAAGGAGAGAGGCAGGGGATAGACTCCTGGAGATGAAGCATCATTTATGAGTTCTTCTTGGCCCTTTCACCAGCCGTGTCCAAGATTGCTCCCAGCTGCATTGGCGCTGTCACTGCTGCCCAGGCTGTCCGATTTTAAGTGATTTAGGGGTCGCGTATTAAGTGCTCGTGACCAGCCATGAAGCTATGCTCCTTCCTGTGACACTATTGAAGGTCTGGCTGTGGTGGTGGAAAAATGTTCATCCTACCAGAGGTCGGAGGGCACACTGCTGCCCTCAGGCAGTACAAGTCACTCCCACCTGGAGAGTGGTCACTGTTTGCCACAAAACAGAAACAATGTAAGACATCCATATGCACCTACTGAACGCAATCACAGGTAATGAGAACTGAATTCTTAATGGCCTCAGCACTGGGCATTAACATGGTCATTCTGCTTCTTGTAAACCTGCTTTGCACACAAGAGGGAGTGAGAGGCTGGAGTCAGGCTTGGGAAAGTGGTACGGGGTGGGGCAGTCCCTCCTCCATAGTGAAACACACATGTTGCCCCACTTGGGTCCGGGGGCTTCACCCACACCCTGTCCTTAATGGTCAAATTGCTCTGAGCACAGTTTGACCATTTGAAGATGTGGCGGTTTGGTCTAGGCTTTGAAACAGGAGAGTAAGCAAAAGCTTCCCTCATCCGAGGAGACCAGTGGCCATCAGTGGTGTCTCAGCAAGTCCTAGAATAATAATCACGAAGTTTAACGAGCACTCACCTCACACCAGACACATGCGCACGTTCTGTGTGGTGACATCATGGGTGCTTACAATTATTCTACTTCACAGCTATCTCATGCTGTGGGACTAATTTGATACTCCTGTTTTTATAGCCTTCCCCATTCCTCAGAGGCAGCATCTGGACCCTGATGGACTGGTCAGTATTCTGTGCTTGCATCATTGTTGCATTAGTGTCCCACCACGTGTGAACCCAGAAAGGTCTAGAAAGGTCCCTCTTGTGGGATCACCTCCTCCAGGATGTGTTAAAAGTCAGACCTTTCATTAAGTCCAACAAGGTACTAATCTGGCTGCATATCTACTGAGAAATTTGCTGTTAATTTTCAGACACCTCCACTGGCGGTATTTCCTTTTTGCATTTGCAACTACAAAACTTAGAGACAAATTTCTCTCCACTCCCCACAAGCAAAGGGTGAAAAATATTCTGCCACATACTTGCCACATAGTGAAAACAGAAAAAATTGATTTTGTTTGCTATTTAGGGGTAAATTTTCATGTCTTTGGATTCAGCAATGAATTCTTAGTTATGACGTTGAAAGTTTGATAAAAAAGAAAAAAACATAGATGGTTTGGATATCAAAACTGGATAACCTCTGTGCCTCCAACACATTATCAAGGGCATGAAAAGATAAGCTGCAGAATGGCATAAAACATGTATAAGTCGTGTATGTGGTAGTGACCCAGTGTATAGAAGAACTCTTATATCTCTGTACGGAAAAAAATAATTCAAGTTGATTCAAAATGGGAGACCTATTTGAAGAGACGCTTCTCTAAGATACATGAGTGAGAAACCAGCTTTGAAAAGGTGCCCAGCTTCATTAGAGAAATTCAAGTGACAGTCACAGTAGGTTACTACTTTACATCCGCTGAGATTTCTATAATAAAATGGTAACTTTAAAAAGAAAATTGTAAGTGTTGGTGAAGATGTAGGGAAATTAAAACTCTCATGCATGCCTCTTGGGAATGCACAATGTTCAATGTCTGTGGAAAACAGCATTTTGGTCACTCAAGCGCAGAGGTCCATTTGGGCCAGCAATTCTACTCCTGCACACAGACCTGCAATAGCTGAAAACGGGCACTGTGAATGGATGTTTATAGCAGCACTACCTCACGATACCCCAAACGGAGTCCAAATGTTCTCAGTGTTCCCATTTGTTTTGATATACATCACTGAGCCACGTAAAGATATGTTTGTATCAGTCAGCTTTCTGTCGCTATGGAAAAGTACCTGATAGGAGCAAATTACGATGAGGAAAGATTTATTGTAGCTTATGGTTTCAGAGCTTGCAGCCCATGGTTTCTTGACCCTGATTCTTTTTTGGATCCTGTTTCTTTTAAGCAAAGCAGAGTATCATGGGAGAAGCACATGGCATGGAATCCTGCTCACCTGATAGTGGCCAGGAAGCAATAAAGAGAGAGAGGAAGGGATTGAGGTCTCAATATTCCCTTTACAACCACCCCCTCCAGGCCCATCTCCCCAGAGGTTCCAACACCTCCCTCAGAACCGCCATGGGTGACAGCCAAGTATTCAGCATATGGAACATTTACGACCCAAACCACCAGAGTGCCAAACATGAACTTCAAAAACATTATGTCACATGAAAGAACTCACAAAGAAGGTCACATACTGTGTGACTGTTTCTATGAAACGTTCAGAGCGGGTTAAATCCATGGAGACAGAAGGGAGGCTGGTAGTTGCCAGGCCCAGCTGAAGGAGTATGAAGGAGCCTCTGCTCTCCTTTGGGTGTGGCACCAGCAGTTTACAACTAGAGCAAGGTGGTGACTGTGCAGGGTCGTCAATGTGCTGGCTGCCACTGGGTTGCACACTTCCAAATCGCTGACTTTATTTTATGTGAATTTCACCTCGGTTAAAAGGAAAGCATAAGAGAGATGAACCAACTTTTTCAGAAGTTTATTTTTTTCACCAAAGCCCTTCCACGTAGAAATCAAGTGTCATTCAGCCTGTGTCCCCTCACCCCCATGCTCATTGGCACTGCCTGGCCCATCGTACGAGGAAATGATGACGAAACAGCCTAAAGAAAAGTTATGTGTGCGTGTAAGGGACACAGAAGCCCTACAAGAAGTTCCTTATTTTTCACTTACCTTTGCACACACAAGTAGCTATAGACCGTGGAGAAGTGTTACCATCTGCCCAGCCCACCCCAGTGCACTGTGCCCCTCGGGGGCTCGGGCATCTGCGGAGTCACCATGCGCTGTGCGTCTCTCCACCACGTTCTCCCTACTCAGTCAAACACCTGGGATGACGCATGAGACCCACCTCTGTGTCCTTACCCCAGCATTAGTATCCAAGAGTGAGTTACTCTTCCATTCCTTCTGCGCCTCCCCTGAGACGCAGGGGCCAAGAGGATATGATTAGGAGGCACCATCCCAGGTCACAGGGATGGCATTTTGATGGCTAAATGCATTGTCTAATTACATGAAGCAGGAGTCTATTTGAAACTTAAAATGAGAAAGCATCACCGGGTGAGACGCGTCCACGCCCACTCTCCCACTCCTGATCCAGGCTGGGTGTGAGTTTGTAACCTCCCCATTCATCAGCAGGAATCATCTGTCTGCAGCGTGGATTTTTATCTGAAAACATTTTCAGCTGTTAGTTCAGTTCAAAGATGCAATTTTTCACCTTCGACTATTTCCTCATTTCTTGTCTTGCTCAGTGTATGCCTCCCTTGCCAGCGTGTCACCTTCATAGGACAGAGATCTTAGCCTTTCTCTTCACTGCCAGATGACAATACCCATAGTACTGTTGGGCACATGCTGTAGCTGGTGGTTGGAAATGATTTGAGTGAAATTCTACAAGGTCTCTTCTTTCTAGAAAGCATGGAGGTGGACGTCTGCTCCTCTCCTGGTTCCCAGCTACAGAGTAGCGATGAGAGGCTGGTTGGCTGGCAAAGCTCTGGTTTGTCTGGAGCCCTCAGCCTTGGTGCACCTCTGGTGGGGTGGAGATGCCGAGGCCTTTTGTGGCACTGCCCCAGGAGAATCACCGAGCCCCTCCCCCAATCTCACTGGGTCCTGGGTCCAGTTTCCTTAGGGAGAAGCGGACCAAAGTTATCTCATTTCCCAAGAAGACACTGGGCTAGTTCTTCAGTGCCATAGCAGAGCTGAGACCAGAATGGCTCCCTTTGCTTGCTCTAAAGCACCCCCATGCCAGGAAAGAGCACCGTTTCTTTCTCATGAGGTTGAGTTTTGAAACTCTAATCCAGTGCCCTGTCTTTCCACCCCAGCCTGAAGTGTCCCCCAAAGTCATTCTGAGACCAATAAAATACAAAAGCAGAGGTTCAAGTTTGTGTGTGTGCGTTGACTGACCTGCTGTTTTGTTGAATGTCCCTCATTTTAGGTTTTTATGATGTTTTCTAATGATCAAACGAGGTTATACATTTTGGGTAAAATCACAGAGGTAAGGTTATATTCTCTGCACAATATTCTTTAGTTTCTATGATAAAAAAAGATAAGGAGCATCTTTGAACTGCATCTTTGAATTGCATCTTTAAACTGAACTAACAGCTGGTACAGAGAAAGGACACCAGTGGGAAAGCATTCAAAGGCTCTAATTTAGTTTATCATACTGCACCAGTGTTAATATCTAAGTCTTGATAATTGCACCATAGTTATTAAAGTTAATACCAAGGGGAAGCTGAGAGAAGGATTGGGAATTGTGTTTCCACTACAGTATCTTGCAACTTTTTTGACAAAAATCTAAAATTGATTTGAAATAAAAGCCTCAAAAATGGAATTGGTCAGTTTTTGTACTGCCCACCTGTACCTGTGTGGGGAAGCACAAAGGAAAAGACCACCCCCCAATCTTTGTAGCTCCTTCAGAGTCACAAAGGTAAGAGCCTTAAAGCCCAAAGCTAAGGAGACTGAGTACCTCAAACTGCCCAGAGTCGGAGACGCATCAGATAGTGGCTCCTCCTGGAATTCTAAGATGCTGCAACCTGGATGGTTTGCTGAGATTTATGTTGCCAGGACTTGTGTGTCTGCTGAGCTGGGGACCTGGAGGAGGGGTCACACTGGTCCAACTCTTCACCCACACCCTTGCCCTCCTGCCTGCCCCCACTCCCCACCCTTCCTCCAGGTCCTCCCTAGGGATGTTGTTCTTAGTATTTTGAAAGATGTGCCTATTTCCACCTTCCCTCTCCTATTGCACTTTAAGCTGATATTTTCTGCCACCATCCTAGGTGCTGGTGGTGTGCTCTATATCCTACAGGAGCGTGTTATCCTCTGTGTACACCAATACAGGTAATTTTCCACTTATACTACATAATTTTATGCCAACAAGCCATACTGAAATGAATATTTTCATAGTTTTTGTGAATTTGAAATTGAATCAACTGTTTGGAGAAAAAGACAAGAAACTCCCAACAAACTCCTATACGATGCATTTCTCTTACTCTCTGAACACAGGTTCAAGACCTCGGGTACGCCAGGGATGTGGAGCAGAGGGAAGAAGATTCACTCCCAAGGTGGACTTCTGCAACACAGAGTGTGAACTGGTTCATCCCATGAGCCGGCAGCAGTCTCACTAGTCTGGACCCCCGTGAGTGCACACTCTCCACACACAGCGCGCCAACGTCAACATGGATGTGGTAGACACTTTCAAGCCATGAGCGCGGACACTCGGCTACTGACTGGATGTGGAGGGGTCTGGAAAAGAAGAGGAAGAGAATCATGGAGCCCATCATCTGGTCCTAGTTTCCAGCAGAACTTTTAGGTTTAACGCCAAAGAGGCCTTTTCACCAGCCAAACTCAGTCACCACGGCTTTCCATAACAGATTAATTCCGGGGCTCCTTTTCACCAACGGGAATGAACAACAGGAATGATTTGAACCCAGCCTGACATGAGCTTGACTCTAAGTTTCTGGATTCAGTAGAACAGTAGAATGAAGAATATGGCAGCTTTGGGAACAGATCCAGGGACACAGAGGAAGCCATGAGACCCCAGCTCACTTTTGTAACTGTGATGCTCTAGATCGCTGACTGCACCTCTG
>PVJX010010972.1:0-55103 GCA_004027295.1 Dolichotis patagonum | reverse complement strand
GTGGCATGGCGGGGCCGCAGTTCATGGCAGCTGCAAACAGCAAGCGGGAACCGGCAAGAGAGAGAGACACACCTTCTTCCTGCCATTACATCACATCCTGGCTCCACCCCCTAGGAGGGTGTAGCACTAACACCATCAGTCCAAGCACTAGACAATGAACCAGTCACAACTGTGCAATGCAAATACATGAGGCCTGGGGGCCACCGACATAAACCATGACACTGGTAAAACCAGCATCACATGGATAATATCAAGGTCTGCTATCAGTGAGAGTTCGTAGCTGGGCCCCTTTGACCATGGCTATGTTAACCTCAGAATATCTAAATGGTTAAGCATGGTGAAGTCAATCCTGGGATACCAGTCTCTAAGAGGCCATTCTCAAGCAGGTGTCCCAAGGACTCTCTTCTCAAATGAAAGGTTGACATTTTTATTCTTGAGACTTTGATGGGTGGATTGCTGATTTCTTAGGTACCCTCAAGGGATATTTCTCCTTCTCCCTGTGCAAAGTAGTTTATTTTTTTTTAATGGCACCAATCTCTTTGAGAACTGTAACTTCTTTGTCTTATCTTGACACGTGGTTCCTTCTGGTTCAAAATTAACTTTTTCAAATTTTTCTGCTCTGTTTTTTTGTCCCCAATTCTCACTGTAAATCTTGATAACAGCAGCCAGCAGTATGTATGCCATATCCTGAGTGTTGGACTACTTTGAAAGTTCCTCTACCAATTCAATTACCCACCACCCTTAATCTCAGTTTTGTGTAGTATCAGGACATGAAAAATTATAAACAATTTTCTGCTAAAGTGTAACATACATACTGTCTAGTAGAATTTCCAATGGAGTCCTTATTTCCAGCTGAAACTCCTGAGCTTAATATTTCCTGAAAGCATTCTTATGAGCTTTCTGGTCTTCTGAGCTCCAACCAGAAATCAATCATCATGTTCTTATAGAATTCTAAGACTTCTCTAACCTATATTTCAAACCTTTCCAAATTTCTTTCACAAACCAGTTTCAAAGTCTTCTAAATTACATGGTCAGGTATAACTCCATTTCTAGTACTAATTTTCTATATTAGTTATATTTCCCACTGATGGACACAATACCTGACACCCACAATTTAAATGAATAGAAATTACTTTGCCTCACTTTTTAATGGGATTTAGTCATGGTCAGCTGCCTCCAAGGCAGAAGCATCATGCAGGAAGGCATTGTGGAGCAAAATTGGTTAGTTTCTTGTGGTTGAAAAGGAGAGCAAGAGAAGAGTTCTAAGAGAGGAAAAGACAAGGGACCAGACTTAGACCCTAAGTTCACACCTTCATGACATACTTGAACACACTCAGAAGTGTGTCTCATTAATTCTTCCTGGATCCCAAAGCAAATCAAATTGACACTGTACCCTAACTACCATAGGAGGTATGGTATAGAATAGGGTAGATCAGCCCCTGCCACCCTGGCCTCGGATGCCCACTCTTTTTTCCAGCATACCATTTTCTTAATCTCTGTTTTAAACTATTGTCTTTTTTTCTTTTTTTTTACCTGCTGCCTCCTTTCTTCCATGACAAGCTTTCTTCAACCAATTTTACAAATGCAGTATTGTTGTTGTTGTTTTCATTTTTTTACCCACTTTTTTTCCTCATAAATTGTGTGTTTTTACAAAGCCTACTTCTATGCAATTTGTTGAATGGTGTAGATAAGGAAACCTACTACATACCACTGAAAGAGTGGCCTTTGTCCTTATGTTACTCAGAGCTAAGATAACCATTAATACTGAAAATGAAGACGTGTATTTGGACAAATATTTAGACTATGTTATCCATTTTCTCATTTGAAAAACAAGAGTAATAAATCCATTATGCAGATTTAATGGTATAATTAAATAAAAGCACAAATGCAACACTGACCATTGATTGTGGCACAAACAACAACTAGTGAATGTTAGTTCTTTTCTTCTACCTCTTCCATAGAAATTTGATATTGCAGTTTGGTTTTATACTATTAGGAAGGAAAAATATATTTCCCTTTTTTTGGTCACTAGGCTCATGGCTGAGGTTCCTATAACAAAAGGCAATAGTAACATTAGAAAAAGCATACATATTTATTTAGTAAGTTATACATAATATGAGAGCCTTCCGAAGGAAGTGAAGACCCAAAGAAGCAGTTAAATTAATGCATCTTATGCTAATTTGATGAAAAGTGAAATCATGGAGAAGTATGATTAGAAAAACAGGGGTGATTCAAGGATAATAATAAACTGGGGAACGCCTAGCAAGGGTTATTCACTTGAGTTTTTCTCTGTGTCCTTTTCTCTTCAAAGACGAGAATATTTGTTTCTTCTAAGCACAAGGAGCACACTACTGTGAGGAAAGTTTTATGACTATCTTGGTTACTTTTCTCATTGCTGGAACAAAGTTCCCCACATCCAAAGTTAGCGGAAAGCTTTATTGTAGCTCACAGTTTGTAGAAGTTTCAGTCCATAGTTGGCTGTCTCCAAGGCATCATGGCAGAGGGACATTACAGAGCAGAATAGGTAGCAGAAGGCAGAAAAAAGCAAAGTAATAAAGCATCCATAGCAGCCTGCCTCTCCCTTTTATGTCTTCCAGGCTACCCACACTTTAGGTGGTACTACCCACAGCCAGAGTGGGCATTGCCATTATCCATATCTAGAACTATGCTAAATCAATCACCAATTTAATTTAAAAGTAATAACACACCCTTAATCTCAGCATGGCACACTTAATCCCAGTACCACATACTTAATCCCAGCCACCTCTGAAAAGCTCCACCTATGATCACATGAGGTTCTGGGGGGGCATGTAGACACAAGCCACAACAATGATCCACTTCAAGTAAGGGCATAAAATCCTTCCTAGGTTTTATGACCTGCTTCAGGGGATAAAGATGACAGAAGTTCAGTAAGTGATCTGTTTGCTTCTGTGTTTTCCTCATATTTCTTTGTCATTAGTGAGATCTAATGAGGTTCCTCAAAGGGGATTTCAACTTGCTCCACCCACACAGAACCTTGTATGTTCGTGGACTTCTGTCACAGAAAATAAATTTTCAGGATACATCAGTGAGAGATATAGAAAGGTTTATTCTGTAGAGCTAAAGAAGTACACAGTTGGGAAAACAGGGTGCAGGCCCTCAAAGGCACATTACGGTTGGGATTGCAAGTATTAACGTGTACTTGGAGGTGTCTTCAACATAGATGAGGATGCGTATTCCTAGTGTCAGTCAGGTTACTCATTTAACTGGCTATGTCAGATGGAAACTATTTGCATGTTTCCAAGTTTAGGGATATGCTACCCACTTATTATAAAACTGCTTTCTTGAGGTTGGAAGTCTATGGAAGGATAAACTCAGGTTCAATGTACAGGTGAAAAGCAATTTCAATTGGCCCAATTTATAGGCTTACTGTACTTTCAAACCCAAAGAAATTTTTGGAGTAAGTTTTCTAGAAGGAAAAAAGACATTATAACCTTGGGTAATTTGTTAACTAAAGCTGCAGTTGTCTTAAAAGTAGAGTTTTAAAGTTACACGTTTCCTTGTCTTCTACCTACCTTTACTTCTTCTATCCAATCTCACTTCTACTTGAATATTTAATATACCATGGTGCTATTTGGTGGTGGTGGTGGTGGGGTATTAGGCTGGGTTAGAAAACCAAAGCCCAATGTAAACAGTAAAACAAGAGATTTCACCAATCAGAAAACACCACTAAACTTTCCAGCCTATTCCATCATATATTGTCTTTGCTTCTGCATTAGCCTTTACATGCTCACTGCCTGGCTGCTGCAGAAGCCGGGCTCTCTGTGTCTCTCAGGTTTTCAGTATTGCCTGACTCACAAATTGTTCTTTCCTCAAATAAACTCCATCTTATTTTCTTTACAACTTTTCTCTTATCAAAAGTAACAAAAAAACCACTGATTTTGAAGATGAGGTAGAACCCCATAATGAGATGCATATAAATAGCTTAGCAAAGGCAGAAGTACATACCTGGTGTGTACAGATAGCTCAGCAAGGGCTGGAAGTCTTCTCTTCAGAGGAGAGCATACTATGCTTCCGGTAAGGTGGCCACTTGAAATCATAGTCAATAGTCACTGGAGATGTGGCTAATACAATTGAGATGTGCTTTAAGTGTGAAATAAACTCTGGATTTTGAATACTTCTTGCCAAAATTGGAAAATGTTTTATTAAATTAAAACATTGTATATAGAAATGATAATGTTTATTTTGGACACATTAGGATCATATTATGAAAAATATTAATTTCACCTATCTTTTTACCTTTTTAATATGGCTATTAGAAAATTTTGAATTACATGTGGCTCTTATTCTAATTCATTGTTCAGCACTGAAGCAGTAAGTAGTTTTGGTGACAAGCCATCCTATGAGATCTTTGTGTTATTGGCTTAACAAGATTTGGTGACAAGAGATCACAGAAGATATTATTCACTTGTACCTGTCTTAATACATACTTAAGCACAGAAGGAGTTACAGTCAGGTATGAACTATTATATTTTAGGACACTTAACTATTAACCAGAGCTTTTCTTACTTGGCTTTAAAGAAAAGATTTCTCTCTTTGTGGTTCTGAAAGTCTTCG
Organism: Dolichotis patagonum; assembly: GCA_004027295.1. Taxonomy (NCBI): domain Eukaryota; kingdom Metazoa; phylum Chordata; class Mammalia; order Rodentia; family Caviidae; genus Dolichotis; species Dolichotis patagonum. The sequence continues at coordinate 50,507 of PVJX010010972.1, read as the reverse complement.
ACATCTGCTCAAGCTGTTTCTTTTATGCCTTTCTCCTGATACATCAATTAAGAAGGCTTTGATGGCTTGAGCTTCCTGTCTGACAGAGAGCTCCCTGCTCACCTGCTAATTAACTCTCCAAAGAAAGCACAAGATTTGCCATATCTCTAAGGCTTCCATTTCTGTTTCCTGCACTGGCAGGCAGAACAAGCAAATCATCTGCCCAGGTTCATGCTTTTGTCTTTCCGGTTGAGAGAGATTTTTCCTTGACAAACAATAGCAGTCTTTGCTTGACTTCATCTCTGCATAGAGAAGGATCACTTTGCTAAAAGCTTGACTCAAGCAGTTTTCCCCAGTGATCAAGACTTTTCTTTGCTAGTGTCCTTGTACTCAGAAACAAACCCCCCCCCCCCAAATTTGAATAGATCAAACCGCCTTTAAGTGAGTTAACAGAGTGGGTCTTCTGCCGTTGCATTTCATTTTATTTCCTGGAGATCAGAACTGCTATTCTTCAATGGGCTTCAAAATTTCTCTTGTTGAGATGGATGATGTTATATTTTCTGCCAAGTTCAACTTCCTGCTGGACTCTTTCACTTAGAGGCTCCACAATCAGTGTGTGCAAGACAAGCTCACCTCACCCACAGGGCGCTTCTTCCTCCTCACAGCTGTTTACTACAGCTGTTCATCAGCTACTGTGCTCCGGTCACCAGGCTCAAACATTGGTGACATTGTTTTCAGTCCCTCTCTCTCTTTTGTTCCCCATAGCAAACTTTGCCACATCAATACAGTTTCACTTCTTATCCTCATCCCCTCTTTGCTGTCCTTTTCTTAATTCATACTTTGTCAGCTTCTTTTTCAGATGCATCCCACAGCTTTCACCTTGCCAGCTTCTTGGCTCTTTTTTTTTCCCCTAGGGAGCTTCATGTGAGTTTACCTTTCTATGGGGATCTGAGCAAGTCACTCCCTGGTATAGGACTTGGCTCCCTGTGGCCTATTCAGGCCAGATCCCTCAAAGCATGTTAGGCCAAAGTGGACATAAACAAACATGAACAGAAAACTCCCCCAGATTAAAAAAAAAAAAAGCTAGAAACCTTCCCAGCATTCAAAATCTTCAGTTGTTTGGAAACAATATTCCTCCCTATGACACCTTTTCAAGCAGAGCACAGCCTGCTCTCCACACCCAGGTATGTATTGTTGATCTACTGAGTTCATGTTCATCTCTGTTACCAGAAAGGAAGCTGAGGGCTTCTAGCAAGGGCAGCTCACAGATCCAACTCAGCCCAGACAGGAATTTGTTCTACTAAGGACAGAATACAAAAGCAGACATGCACCGAGGCAAATAACCAGGCAAAATTAGAGTAACAGAGTGACAGCACAAATAATTAGGGCAAATTAAAGAAGAGAGGAGAAGCTAGAAGAGAAACCTTCCAAGAAGGGAAAGGAAAAGAGGTTTATCAGAATGCTTATTAACATGTGGGACTCCAGTTGGCACTGAAAAAGTACTGCTGATTTATGGTAAATATCCTGTTTTTTGTTTCAGAGGGTTCTATTTGCATATTTGGTTGAGTACTCTTGCAAAGCACTCAATGATTTTAGTGTTTTGGTATAGTATGGCCTGTAAATGCAAAAGTGACAAACAGGTTGCTCAAGTGGGTTTGAACACTACCTTGTGGATGTCTAATCCCCTACCTAACACCCTTCTACACCTTCATCTGGGGCTTTTTCCATGCCTAAAATAGAACCCTAAAATATATATATTAGTTTGCTAGGGCTGCTGTTACCAACTACCGCTAACTTGTGACTTAAAACAACTGAAATTTATTGTCTTCATATCTGGAAGCAAGATGTCTGCAATCAGGATGTCAGCAGGCCTGCTCCCTCTAAAAGCATCTCTTCTAGTTTCATTTAGTTCTGTGACTTGTGGCAACTTAGCTCCTGCATTTATATGGGATCTTCCCATACGTGTGCCTGTCTCTTCATTTCCTCCTGTAGGGAAGAAAAGTAATATATTTCCTTCACCTACTTTATAGTTCAAAACTGAGACTCCTGTAATAAAAGAGGTTAACAAGAGACAAACATGTACATTTATTCAATATAAGCTTCATGTCACACTATAACCTTCATAAATGAAGATACAAAGAAATGGGGACACCTGTGTATTTGTATGGATAATTGTGCAGAGGTAGGATTGGAGGGCAAAGGGTTGGGTCCAGTGGTAATAAGCTGGGATAGGGGACTTAGCAAGGCCTGTTTGCTCAGATTCTTCTTGATATTCCTGTATTATATTCTTTCCCACTGGCATGGAACAACATCACTGTCACGTGAGGGTCTTCAAGACAGAAGAGAAGGAGAAAGTGAGCAAATGACCTTCTTATATTTTATGGTTTATTTCAGGGTGGTGGAACTTCTTGCTGTTTTCATTTTCTCAAATGCCAACATGCTATATTTGAGGCAGCATGTCCTAAGCTCCATCATCTTTTTTATATACAGACACCACTTTTATTGGAAAATGTAAACTGGAGACCCACCTTATTCCAATATGCTGTGGTCTTAAGTAATTACATCTACAAGAGCCTATTTCCAAATATGGTCATATTCTATTTCCAAAATGGTCATGACTTCAAAAGAGATATTTTGGGAGGACATAGTTCAATCTATAACTTTCTCCTTTAAGACAAGCCCAAATGCCACCTACTTCTGCAAACATCCTTGACTCTTTTCCCATTTCTGTACCCCTTGATATAATCTCTATTCCTCCTTGAGCACTTCTGGCCTGGGTAACTCAGAACTTTTTCCATGTTTCATCACACACACACACACACACACACTGGCTTTGTGTCTTGTTCAGATATTTCAGTCGGCTCCAAGCTATCTTCTAAAGAGAATGTGGACCTTGCCTGCACAGCCTCTAATTCTCATGCCTGTGTCCCATCGGCCTAAGAGAATGGAGGATAGGAAGCATAAGAGTTCTCTAGGAACCATAAGAGGTCTCCTTGGTTATTCTTTACCTCAAAACAGCACTGCAGTTCTGTGGACATCCCTGAGGACTTCTTCACCTCCAGAGACTGGAAGTGGCACTTCCAATTGCTATGACAGAAGAACTGAAGGTGTTCTGAACCATCCTCATCCCTGTCAGCAACTTTCCCATCCAAAGCAGGTAATCTGCTTGTTAAAATGCAGATCTTAATTTCTTTTCACAGCCTACTCAGCCACATTTCGTGGTTCTGATTAGGGAGATAGAGCCTTTTGTATGAGAACTGGGTCGGGTCACACCATTTAATAAAGCTATCATGACTGATGTGAGCACTAAACACAAAAGGAAGCAAGAGTCACACAGCTGTACTCTTTGTGGCATAAAATTGTGCAGCTTGCACGTGGGTAGAGACCTGTTTGATGTCACAGGGTGAGGGATTAAGTCATAATTATGTAGATCTAAATTACCTTCCAGCAAACCCACTGGCAGTTCTTCATTAACATCACAGCAGGCTTTAATTCCGGCATAAGACTGATCATCCTTCAGCTGCCTGACATCCAGCCTACAGAATTTGCTTGGAATTAAGCAGGGACCTTGGTTGAAAAGAACATCAGGTGTTGTTTCGCTACTTTTATCTTAGATTTTTACATTGATTAATATATGTGAGCCCACCTTTCATGACAGCATAAGATGGCATACACGTCTGGCCTCACACACCTGCTTTCACAGTCCAATGCCCCCTGTGCTGGAATCTGAGAATGAGTAGTTATTAGAACCTTGAATAAAACTGCTCATTTAAGTTTGATCAGAAAGCACTGCAACCCCAAGTGAGATTTTTCAGCTCTAGAATCATTTATGACTGAAATGCCCAATGGAATACACCATGAATATTTTCCGTACTCCAGATGGCTCTTCAGACTCACAATTGGAGTAATATTTTAGTGTCCCTCCCTAAGCTGGCTGAACTAAGCAGGAGGAAGGGCTTGTGGGGAAAAAGGATCATCTGGTAGCTTGTCCACTTGAGTCCCATTTCAGGTTGTAGAGGTAGATCCTTGGTCCAGGTGCAAGAGACCTTGGTATTAAGTATTTGACTCTTCCTTTGGGTCACTCAGATTCTTGTCTCAACAAGGACAATCTATGAGCCAAAAATCACCTCTTACATTTCCATGAGGCTACCTCCAATGTATGCAAAATAAAATAGCCTTATTTAAGAGGACTGACAGCAAGGTAGGACCTGTGAACAAAGGAGAGTAAGACTTGCACTTGTCTATAAAGGAGTGAGCTAGACTTTCTTACACTCACTTCTGGAACTCATTTTGTATCTGTAACAAGGAATCCTTAGCTTATTTTAAATTTGATGGTACCTAGTCCCTAACAAAAGCACAGAGGAGATATCAAAGAGTTGGGAGGGACCTTCTGAGGTAGTGGATATCTAAACAGACTTAGCTAGGAGATGATTTTGAAAAAGAACACATTAGCAGGCTTCACTCCTGACCTACTAAAAGATTTCCATTTGCTTGAAGTTGGTTTTTTCTCCTCTTTGAGTATTTGTGAGGCTTAGTTTGAATTGGTGCAGCTTTCTAATTCTTCTTTATCACCTCTAATAATTGTTTTTATTTTATTCTATTTTATTGAGACAGGATCTCGACATGCAGTCCAAGGGGTCTCAAATTCCTGGGCTCAGTGTTCCTTCTAGCTCAGCGTCCTGAATACTGGAACTACAGGCAGTGGGTGTCACTGTGTTCAACTTGTTTTTAAATTTTTTATCTTAATTTCTTTATGTATATATTTAATAGTTCCAGAGACTTCAAATTCTTCCTGGAAAACAGATGGTGGTGGTGGTATCAAATTATACGTAAATGTGAAAATAGAGATCATCTGTGCTGAAACAATCCTCTAGGCACCACAGATGAAAATCACATCCATCATCTGTGATAAGTGGCCATCTATCTTCAGTTGAAATCTTGAAATGACAAGCAGCACACTACTTTCAAATGTGATTTATTCCATTGTGGACTGCTCTTACTATGTGAAATTCTTCCCTGTATGAAAACAAAATTATACGTGGTAACATTTCCCTATTTGTTTTCATTCTTTCTTCTCATTGTTTTAGAGGATTTTCCCCACTCATTGTGTACCAGTTACTATTGCTGCGTAACAAATTATTCCAAAGCTTAACTGCTTAAACAATAAGCAAGCTTTGTGTGAGATGGATAGTCACTAAGGATCAAGAATCAAGAAAAAAATGACCTGGGTGACTCTAGCTCAGGTCCACCTATCAGGTTATCATTCAACTGTTTATTGGTGGGGCTTGGCTGGAGTGGGAGGGTTTGTTTCCAAGATGACCTACTCCTTGGTTTTGGAAGAAGGTCTCAGTTCCGGGCTGGTTTTTGGCAGGCGCCTTCTCCATAAGGCTACTTGAGCGTCCATCACGCAGCAGCTGCTTTCTCCAGAGAAGTGATCTGAGAGAGAGCAGGTGGAAGCCTCGTGCTGGTTCTGACCTAATCTGGCCACGCATCATCACTTCTGCCATATGCTACTCAGCAAAACTGAGTCAGGAACTACAATCCAACTCAACGGGAAGGGAATTAAACTTCGTTTCTTTTATCTATTTTTAAACTGAGTTCTATCTCATTATTGATATCCCCTCTTTGGTGAGACATTATAGTTCCCTTTAATTCTTTAGGCAGAGTTTCTTTAGCTCTTTGAACATATTTATATTAGCTGATTAGAAATTTTTGTATAATGAGCACATCTAAGCTTTCTCAGAGAGACTTGCTATTGGCTGTTTTTTCCCCTTGTGTATGAGCAGTTTCCTGTTTCTTTGCCTCTCTCAAATTTTTATTGTTGACACACAGACATGTATTTATTTTTTAATTTTAAAATTGAAGTATGTGACATATTTTAATAGTAATGTTTTTAAAGTACAGGTATGGGCTAGGGATGTAGCTCAGTGGTGGAACACTTGTCCTGTATTCAATGCCCAGCACTGCAAAATAAACAACAAAAAACAACCTAGCCAGCTAGAAAAGAAGACATGAGGGCTTTAGTATATTCACAGGTCCGGCAAATCAATATCTAATGTCAGAATGTTTTCATCACCCTAAAAAGAAGCTCCACGCCTGATAGTTGAGAATGGACATTTAAATTAATGTAATTGGTTAACCCTTGAAACCAGGAATCTTCCTTGACAAGTGATTTGTTGCTGTTTGTTTTACTATTGTTGCTGTTTGTCTAGTAACTTTCCTTTTTTTAAAAAAATCTGTAATATAAGTACTCTGATTGTTACGGTTTAAATATTAAATATCACCCCCCAAAAACCTCATGTCTCCAGTGTAGCAATATTCAGAGGAGGCTGCTGGAAAGGTTTGATTCTGTAACTTGAACAACTACTTCTAAGATAACAATATGAATTTATCAACTAGTGATTTCTTACTTTTTTTGAAATTCTGTATTATTTCTACACTTTTTTCTGTTTTGCTTTTTTCTCTCAATAAAAAAAAGGTGAGCGGGTCATACTTTAATTATACTGATGAGACTGTAATTGATGGCATTAGTGGGAGGTGATGGAAACGGGAGGTGGGGCCTAATTGAAGGGAACAGACAACAGGGGTGTGACTGTGGGGACTATATTTGGTCCCTGGCCCCTTCCTTTCTGGCTCTTTCTTTGTTTTCTGGCTGCTGTGAGGTACGTAGCTTCGCTCTGCCACACTTTTCCACCATGCTGTTTTTGTCCTGGGTAGCCAACCAACTAAAACCAGGAGCCAAAATAAATCTTTCCTCTTTTAAATTGTTTCTCTTAGTTATTTGGTGCCAGGGACAAAAAGCTGACTAACATGCCTGCTATAACTAAAGTCTCTGCTCAGTTAACTTAGTGGACAGCTAGTGATGAAGCAGAGATTTCCTTAAATGCCTTGAACCAATACATCTCCAGCCTTTGGCAAGGGGCACAGTTTGTTGTTTGTTGGCGGCTACTTTCAATGCTCTAGCAGTTTCCAGCTTTCTGCTTGCACTCATGGTCAGCAGAGATGAGAGGATACCGCTGACATCTCTCCTGAGCTGCACGTAGTTCTGTACATGTGCAAGCCCTCCTAGACCCCAGGGGCCAGGTTGGAGTTTTTGAAAGCCCCTTGTGCATATTTCCTTCCCAAAATCTTTCTCTTAAATGTTTGACCAGGTTCACGTTTGCCCAAACTGGTATTGCAGCCTTGGGCAATCACAAAATTAGAAAATTTCTGCTGATTGATTTTAACAAATGGCTGGAGTATAAAGATTGCTCCTTTTGCCTTCACCCCTCAAAAGCTCTGATGAGGTCAAGTAACGACAACATCCCTTGAGTGGGGCCTTTCCAGGAAGCTTACTGACAGGTCACAATAATGACAATTCCAATTTGTGCATTTGGAGGAATTTAAAATCAAGTCTACTCCTCCAGTAGCCCTAAGGTAGCTCCTTGTCACAGCGACGATAGCTGCAAAACCGCTGGTGCTCAAGGGTACCACAGAGCTGCCGTTTGACGTATGGGAAGAATTTGAGTTAAAAGGACATGTTTGCTGTTCTTACTAAGATTCAACAGTTTTTCTTGGCTAAACAGTCCATGGATTGTTGCAATATAGTTAATTTCCAGAGTATGTGAGTTGATTTTTTTCTAATATTCTTATTACTTTTATGAAGAATCAGTTTTTCAGAATGTTATTAACTCCCCATTCTAGAAGTCATTGAATTGGTCTTTTTTTGTTGTTGTTTATTTGTTTGAGACAGGATATTATGATGTAGTTCAGGCTGGTTCTGATCTCACTGTGTAACTCAGGCATGCCTTGAATCTGCAGCAACTCTCCTGCCTCAGCCTTCTGAGTGCTGGGATTATAGGCATGTGCCACCATGTCCAGCATGTGGCCATGTTTTATAGCCCACTATCTAGCACCTGTGCTCAGAACTGAACTCCAAGGTTTTACCTCTTAACCTGGCCCAAAGATTCCTTAATAGTTACAACACTTAGCCACAGAATTAAGTGGGTGAGGGGGGCCAGTTCTTTGTTGAATGCTGTAGAGAGAAACAGGTTACTTTTCCAGGAGAGCTTTGACTGTTTGGAAAACTAGTACCCTCGGAACAGCCTTGCAAGGCAGGGATGCACTTACCTTTAGGGATGCCTGCCGTGGGCCTCCTGAGAGAGTATAAGGTGACCCAAGAGAACTCAGGTGTCAACCTGAGACAGGAGGACCTGCCAGCCTCTTGTGACCTTTACTCTAATCAACTTTCCCCTCCAGTTGGCCCAGTGCTCCTGGCAGCTCTTCTTGCCTGGATGATACCCCACCATTTGGGTCCACATTCTCACTTTTGGTCACTCAAGAGATTTTTGTGTAGTTCATGGTGCCCTGATAAGAGATTTTATGCTGTCTGTAACAATGACAAGAGACGTATCTTTTTGCTATCAGACAAATAAGGAAACATCCATGACTTTCACAAGAGCATTTGAGAATTATAACCGAGTTGTGCACATTTATCTTGGGAGCAGCTGCCTTCACAATGGTCAGTGGTCACTGGTGACCAAGTGAGAACTGATCAGAAGAAATTCTGCTCCCTTGACTGAGTCATGCTTCCAGAAAAGGACAGCTGTGACTGGAGCTTCTCAGCAAAGCCTGTCCAAAGCCAGGCGAGCAGCTCACTGGAGCCAAAACAGCCTTGGCTTGTGTAGCACATGTGTGTTACTGATGTTGCAAAATGTCTTGTTGGCCTTCTACAAGCCTCATTTTCTGAGAAGAAAGAGCTGGAGAGGTTTTCATTTTGCAAGAGATGCAGGGAAAGGAATTGGCCCCCACAGTAGAAGAATAGAAGGTATATAAGGTATATAGATCTTTCCCTCCTGGAAATCTTGAACCTGAGAATATGTCACATTAAAGAAGGCTGTAAGTTCATTGTTATTCCTCCTATTGGAGGGTGGGATCTCTTAGTGGTCTGTTACTTTTTGACCTTTAAAGTATGATTAAAATGATAGTACACAATTATACAGTTGGTCTATATCGGGACTGGTAGCTTCTATTTTGATCTCTTAGAGCCTTGCACCATCATTATGTTAGACATCCAACTATTTAATTGGAGAGACCCCATGGAGAAGTTCAAAGATGTGTGTGTTTGTGTGTGTGTGTGAGAGAGAGAGAGAGACAGACAGACAGACAGACAGAGAGGCAGGACCCAGCTGAGCAGCCTGGCAGCTCTTCCCACCAAGGTGTCAGGTCTATGAGTGAGGCCATCTGGAGTGCTGCAGACTGACCCAGATGCCATCTCAGTATCACAGGTGAACCCAGTTGGTGCCACATGAATCAGAAGAATCACCTCATCATGCCTTGTTCAAATTCATGACCTATAGAATCATGGGATATAATCATTGTCTTAAACTACAAAGTTTTAATCCTGTAGAAATAAATAACTGGAACAGGGAGCCAGTGTCCTTCTATGAGAGGGTCCCTTATTCATGAACAAAAGACCTGAGGTAGACTCTGGCTTTTCTGTACTATATCCAGACAGGGCTCATATATATTCCTCCTAGATGCCTGCTTGGTGCACAAGCTGGTCATACAACATAGGGACATCTTTGTCCTCTTGGTGAATGGCAAATCTTGTGCTTATGACCAGCAAGTAAATATCTAGAAGGAAAATTGCAGAGTCATGGGTATGTCAGGTTCAGACCTTTGATGTATATACTGCCATTTTATTCCAGAAAGGTGCTACAAATTTCCATTTTCTTCTAAAGTCTGTGAGAATTCTTTCTTCCTATGCCTCCATCTTTGTCCCTAGTAATACTGATTATTATCAAATGTGAAAGCATAATCTTACAAATAATGTTATTTATTTACATGACCTCAGTTTGCTTATCTTAATATCCACCATGCCTGGCATAACGTCTGGAACAAATTAGATGCACAGTAAATTGTTTTAGAAAATGAAAAAAGACTATAAAGCCTGCAAAACCTCTTCCTCTAGCTCAGAGACTTCTCTGTATTTCCTAATGTCTTTGTTTTTTTTGTCAATTGCCCACACCTTTACCTCCAACTCTGCTTCGTCCCCTTCTCTGCTGTTTCCTTATCTCATGAATTGCATCCTGTATACTCAGTTAAGCCACCTAGAAGCCTGGGACCTTCCTTTACTCCTTTGCCACTTCCCTTTTCCCACGCCCTTCATCACATCTTGCCTGTTTATTTCTCCTCAACCTACTCACTCATTCTAAAAGTATTTATCAAGCATCTATTATATACCAGGAATTGTTCTAAGTATTAAAGAAACAGAAAAGAAAGATACAAAAATCCTTGCTCTCCCAGTTAAACTGTAAAGGATGTCAGAGCTGATATGGAGCTCTGATATGGAGAAAAATTAAGCAATTAAAGAAATAAGGTAGGAGAGAGGGGCTGCTGTCTTAAATAGGTGGCCAAATAAGGATATTCATCTAGAGGATGAAATTCAAGTAGATACCTAAAGGAGATGAGGGAGAAATTGTTTATTAAAAATCCCCTGAATCTGTTTTCCTCCACCTGCTGTGCTGCTGCCATCTGGAGTACTGACTGGTCTTTGTGTCACCTACTTTGCTTTTCATATCCATCTTTCCTTGGTGGGGAGATATTTGTTAAAGTCAAAACCTGATATCTCCTGTCTCGTTAATCACTTACTGCTTACCCCCAAATTACTCAAACTAAAAAATTCAAATTTAACCCGGTGTGGTGGCACATGCCTGTAATCTCAGCACATGGGAGGCCGAGACAGGAAGATTGCCATGGGCTTGAGGCCAGCCTGAGCTACATAGTGAGTTCAAGGCCAGCCTGAACTACATAGCAAGACCCTATCTCAAAAAACAAAACAAATTCATTAGCTGATATCTCCTTAAAAGCTACTGGGTCCTTCTCTAAACCTCTTTCTCCCAAGTCTCCACTTAATAGCCACTGCTATTTTGAATTTTTTTCAACAAGCATTGAGCTGAACTTCTAACATTTTCTTATGCCCTTTTCTTCTCAGTTCATAAAGAAAACAGGGCTTTATTTTTGCTGTTGTTTTATTTCAGTTTAAGACGCATTTTAGAAAATCTGGCTCCCTTTAAAAGAGCCATTCATTCAGAAAGGGTAGATTTTGTGACAGGATGAAACTTTCTAATCAGGAAGGTAAGAGCTAATCATGCAGATGAGCGACGTTTGTAGCTTAACTAAGGCAGGGGCTGTGGCTATACATTTTTAATAAGCTGATGGCTGGTGGCATGGCCCTGGCTATGAATAGCATAAGCTAGATGGACTCCAATCTGGACGTGATAAGAGTACAACGTTCTGCGTCCTCAGAGAAGGAGCCCTTTGCATAGCAATCTGAGGCAGGTCAGGATCACACTCTGGATCCCACCTTGCAAATCTGAGTTGTAGTTCCCAAGGTCAGCTGGGCAGCTCATTGCAAATCCATGCCCACAACGAGGAAGGTGACAATTAGTAGGTGGCCTGTTGCAGGGATTACAGAAACTGACACTGCTTCTGAAGGACAGAATATTAATGAGAGTCAGGACAGTTGAAACTGGCAGCTTCCTGAGAAAGGCTGTCCTTAAAGAAAGACCAGACATAGAATCATCCTTCCAGAACCTACTCTCCGGAGGAGGGCATGGCAGATTTCTCCAGGATTCTGTCTAAATTGAAACAGTGCCAGAGAGCTGGTTAATTAGCATAAGAAGCATTAGAATGAGCAGTGAAATATGTTTAAGACATGTGGTTGACTGATATGACTTCACGGGCTTTATTGGTTTTTGTGAAAGAATTTTAAAATTAGTAAACTCAGTACTTAACAGCTATAGAACATCTCAGGACCGCATAACTAATGAGGAGTTCTGTCTCCACACTCATTTGAATGTTGGTCTGATCCTGCTGACAGAACATGTTTGTGTTTGCCTTGTAGTAAATGTTCCAATAAAACACTGGTCAGAGACTAGGGACTTCAGCTAACCTACAGAGCATGCTGAAAGATGACTTTTGTACTTGCTTGCAAATGTTGTCTGTGCATTGCTTACTTTGTAGCTTACCCCCTGCCAGCAAAGTTAGGGGGAGGAGGCACATTACTCTGAACTTTTCTTAATGGTGAAAGACTACTGGTGCTTACGAAGTAAACCTGCCAATGAGAAATGTCAAATAGCCAAGAGCAATCCTTCCCAGAGGTGTGGGACCTGGGGCAGATTACTTAGATATGCTTGTTTTCCTTTTGAATGCTGAATGGGAACTGGGACCCTGGGTAACCATCTCACGGGTCTACAGAGCAGGACCTGCCCTGTAACTTGCTATGTCCAGGAGATGTGGAAATGAAAATCCACTAAAATGATAACCATTACAATAAAATGGAAAAACATGAGAATTTCTATAACCCCTGTGAAAACACTTTAATGTTGCTGTATCCTAGATGAGTGCCTTGCAGTCTTTAAGTATCAAAAGGCCCAATGCCTCTGCTTTATTAGTCTCTTACAGTTGGCCGAGTTAACATAAAATTTCAGTTTATGTCTCCTCATTTTAAAATGGCAGCCTCAGATGTTGTTCAAAATCCATAACATTTACGTCTACTGGGGCATCAGAGAAATGCAAGGAACTCTGAATATTGCATAGAAGGGCAGGAAAAAAGAAAATAGATTTTTCTCCTGGTATTTTCATGATTGATGAATGGGACCTGGGTTGTCAGAGGATAAAAACTCAATTCTGAGGACTGGTATTGAATGGTAGACAACACAACTGAAAAACAAAAAGGAGCTGATCTTGTGAGACAATTAGGCCTCAGAATTTATGAGCAAATATATACGGCCCTTGTTGAGTTTTTAAAGCTATTGTTAGTTACTGCAGATAGCAGGTTTTTCTACTTGTATATTGGATTTCTATAGAAGCTTTCCTATGATTGTTGAAAACACTGAACTAAGACCTAAGTATATGAACTCACAAATATTATTTGAAGGAAATTAAATGAAGGAGCAGAGAAAGAAAGAGTGCTGAGTTATGCAGACCTCTTGTTCCTATCCTAATTGTTTCCCTATTTAACAAACCTAAAGCTCACGTCAGTAGCCTGGAAAACAGAACTGAAAATGTTTGATCCCTTTTCTTCCCAATGTATATATAGTATTAAATTCCTTTCCTGTATTTCTGTTTGGTTTCTGGGATAAGTGGTTAGAGCTAGGACTCCAGTAACAGAATAGATTAAGATCTTAATTTTTCTTTTTATTTTTCCCCGAGTTTTTATTTGTTGTTAGTACATGTTTCATTTCCTCTCCATTGGTGCTTTTTGAATTTGTTTTGGGAGGCTTGAGTCTTTGGAAGCATTTAGTTGCCTTGTTCTCTCTCTCACCCTCTCCCTCTCCTTGTTCACTCTTTTTTTTTTAATTTTAAGAGAATAAAACCAGACAAAAATAAAACAGAATAAAGCCAATCAGAACAAAACTGTGCAATCAGAACAAAACTGTGAGGCCATTTGTGGAACTGTGGGAGAAGAGAACAAGAAGTCAACAAGAAGCAAGACCTCTCTGCAAACTGGCACCATGCGCAGGCTGCTGGCAGGAGAGCCCTTTCCAGCACGTGGGCTGGGAAACAAGAAGAGCCAACCACCCCTGGCCCGCCATAAGTGACCAGTTGATATGCAGAAATATAGGTTGCAATGATGATTTTTGAGGTGGAATATAATTTAATGCTTGTAGTGTTTAGTGTTTCACTGACTTTGCAGGTCTAAAGCCAGTTGTCTGATCACCTATTCAGTGGACGGCAATACATAGTATGGCATCTATGGGGGATCTCCTTGTGAATGTGGTGGTCACTGTTGATTCCCTATTGTTTTATTTTGAAATGCTGTATCATTTTCATTGTTTTGATAGGTTGGGTTTTGTTCTTTTTTGTTTGATTTTATTGCATCAAATGACATTGGCAGCTATTTCAAAGAAAACAAGACATATTATGGTAGCCATTTTGGATTTACTATTGTCTTGTTTTGAAGTCCTTTATTGCACTCATTGTTATGTTTCTATTGGTGCTATTCTGCTCTGTTTTGTTTGATTTTTACTATGTCTGAAGGTATCTGCAGTTATTTTGAAGACAGTAGGAGGCATTATGGTAACCATTGTTGATTTCCTATTGTTTTTAAGTCCTGTGTCACTTACACTGATTTGTTTTGATTGACTTTGTTCTGTTTTGTTTTGCTTGGTTTCATTCTCTTTTAAAAACACTGTGAAAGTGACACAGGACTTCAAAACAAGATAATATGGACACTGGGACTTGGGGGACCAACTCAGAAATCAAGTAGCCAGCCTTCCTAGTAAGCTGTTCAAGCAGTGAAAAATCAGGTAGAGGCTCCCATGAGCCTACCAGAATTCGGACTGAGAATCAAACACTACCTGTCCATGTCCATCCCCCCTCTGCCTCGTAAGCAACTGGATGGTTCTGAGAATAGGCTGAGTTGATAGCAACTAGGATATATAAAGCAACTAAATGCTTGTATTGTTTGGTTGATTATGTAGGTCTGGGGCTCGCAGCCTGAGCATCTCTTGGGAGGATGACAGTATGCAATATAGCAAATAGGGGGGATTTCCTTCTATCTTGTCTTTGAAGTCAAATATTGTTTTCACTGTTTTGCTTTGTTCTGATTGTTTTGCTTTATTCAATATTCTGTTTTGATTGGTTTTATTATGTTTTGTTTTTGGTTTCATTTTGTTATACTTGATGGAATGGACAACTATTGTGAAGATAACAGGATATACGATGGTAGCTATTGTTGTTTTCCTTGTATCCTGCTTTGAAGTTCCGTACCAATTTTGCTGCATTCTTTTAACTGGCTTTGTTCTTTCTTGTTTTGTTGGATTTTACTATCTTTAAAATAAAAAAAAATAGGAAATCAACAATGGCTACCATGTATTGCCTCTTGTTATCTCCAAAATAGCTGTCCATAGCATCAGACATAATAAAATAAAACAAAACAGAACAGAATAAAAGCAATCAAAACAAAACAAGGAAAGTGATACAAGACTTCAAAACAAGATAATAGGAAATCAACAATGGTTACCATAGTATATCTTGTTATCTTCTAAACAACTGCCCATTGCATCAGATATAATAAAATCAAGCAAAACAGAACAAAACTAGACAAAACAAAACAATGAAAATGATATAGGACTTTAAGACAAGATAATACAGGATCAACAATGGCTACCACCTTCAGAAGGAAGTCTCCCATATTTGCTATATTGCATATTGTTATCCTCTAAATAAATGCTCAGACTATAGGCTTTAGGCTTGCAAAGTCAATCAAATAATGTAGGCATTAAGTTGATCTTTTACTCCAATGGCTATCATTTCAGCCTGTGTTTCTCCAAATCAGCCTGTTGTTTGGGGGTGGGGGTCAGCACTTTTTGTTTCCCTGCCCACACACTGGCTGGTTCACAGGAAAGAGTTGACCTAGCTCAGGACTGCCAGTGGCTCACAGGAAGGAGTTGGCTTCTTCTTGTTTCTCCTCCCAGCCTACATGGTTGCCTCTGGCTCATAAGAAGGGATTAGCTTCTTCTTGATTCTCTTCCCAGGATATATGGCCACTCTTCCTTCCCTCCTTCCTTCCTTTCTTTCTTTTTTTAAGTACATGTTTGCAGTATATGATGATTACATTCCTTTGTTTGCAGTTTGTCCATGTACATAACACATCTTAATTCTCTTTACTTCCTTTTTTCCTTCCCACCCTCTATCACATGGTTGTCTTCCCACTTGCAAAAAGATTGATCTCATTCACTGCTTTATATTACCTATATTTTATTTTTCTGTTTATTTATTTTTATCCTATTACTTTTCAGTTTTAGTACATGTCTGCCATAATGATTATACCCATTGTTGAAAGCTGCTGCATGCATATATGTAATTCTTGTCTCCCATCCTATGCACCCCTCCTATTCTTTCCATCTCTTTGCCATTTGTAAAAGCTCTATTTTATTTTTTCTTTAATCCTCTTTCCATCTCTTATTCCCTTTCACATTTGAACAAACTTGCCTATTTCCTATTATCTATATTTTGCCCTTTGTTTATTTTTGTGTTTCTCATGTAAGACACCATGTGATATTTAAGCTTGTGTGTCTGACTTATTTTCCTTAATATTATTGTCTCAAAATCCACCTGTTTGTCTACAAATTCCTCAATTCATCCTTCTTTATGGCAGAGTAGCATTGCATTGTGTATAAAGGTTACAATTTCTTTATCCATTCATCTGTTGAATATGTAGGGTGCTTCCAAGATTTAGTTATGGTGAACTGCCCTACATACATGAGTATGTGCATAGTATTGTAATATGATGACTTTAATTGTTTTGGGAAGGCATCTAGAAGGAAAATAACTGGGTCAAATGGAATTTTAGGTTTTCAAGGAGTCTCCATACTGAGTTCCATAGTGTTTGTAGTAGTTTACATTCCTACAAATAATATTGAAGGGCTCCTTTTCCCCCACAGGTTCACCAGCATTTGTTATTATTTGATTTTTTATTGATAGCCATTCTCTTTGGAGTGACGAGTCTTCATGAGTGCACTCTGCTGATCTTGCTCATACTTCTGAGCTTTCTTTTGTTTACTTTTGTAGCTTCATTTTTTTAAACTGTGAAGGTTGTTGGAATGTACTCCTTCATCCTAAGACATCACCTCTTCCATTCCCTAGCTCCACTGTTTCATTAAGATCACAGTCTGATGTCACCTCTTTCATTAAGCTGTATTTGGTAGCAATAGGCTACAGTCATTGATTCTTTTTCTGAATTCCTCCAGTATTTAGCCTGAACCACAAAATGAACTTTCACTGGTATGCTGGCTTATAACTTTCTATAGCTGATTAATGTGTGTTGCCCTGTTCTTTCTGTAAGATGGTCATGTTTTTGAAGGTAGGGCCTTGTCTTCTATTGTTGTACTTGGTAGCCCATCAGTGTGAGAGATATACCAGGGCTCCTAAGTGTGGGGTCCTGGCATGTGGTAGTCAAGAGATCTCCATGCCTAGTCCTAGGCATCTCCACTCTCTTCCCTTGGCGATCTTCATTTTGCTGCTTTAGAAAATGTGATGGTTACCTCTCCAAAGTTCCAACCATCTCTGTATCCATTGCAGATGAAGGTACTGATAAGTTTGGATTGCAGGGTCCCCACAGCTCATGTGTTGAAATCTTGGTCTCTAGCCCATGCACTGTTAGAAGGTGGTGGAACCTTTTAGAGGTGGGGCCTAGTGGGAGGAATGTAGATCAGTAGATAAAAGCCCTTGGGGTATGTTTGAGATCCTGTTCTATTTTCTCTCTCTTCTTTCAGTCTGCCATAAAGTATTATATAGGGTGTATGATGCTGCTGCAGGCCCAAGGGAGCATGGACTGAAACCTCTGAAACCAGTGTTATGGCTTAGATAAGAACATCCCCAAAGGCCTCATGCACTCAAGGTGGGGCTTTTGGAAGGTGACTTAATTATCAGGGTGCATATCTGACTTTCTGTTAGGAGGTGGCATCTGGTTGAAGAGGAGGGTCCTGGGGGAATGATCTGGAAGGATATATCTCACTCTCTGCTTCCTGGCCACCATGACGTGAGCAGCTTTCCTTCATGCAGCTTCCATGTTGGAGACGGCCAACCATGGACTAGGACTAAAACCATAAGCCAAAATTAATCTCTTCTCCTTTAAGTTCCAGATGTCAGGCATTGTGGTCTCAGTGATGAGAAATGTGACTAAGACATCATGATCCAAAACAAACTTTCCTTTGTTAGCTGATTTATCTCAGTGTTTGTTACAGAAATGAAAAATGAAAAGCTGACTAATACAGTTATTGAGAAGTGAATTTGTCAATCCCTTGCCCTAAATCAGAATAAAAGGAATGTCCCCTCCCTTTGCCACCTTTCAGAAAGGTTATCTAAGGATTGCTCTTGAAGTCTCCAGGTTCCCTTTACTTTCAAAAAGCAAAAACAAAAACAAAAACACTTCCTTTTTCAGGGCAGAAAAAAAAAGGGACAGGAAGGCAGGTTAGGAGGGAGAGAGAAAACTTACCTTTACTATGGAAACCACCTCCAGTAGGCTGTTGTTTTGAAAGCCTTTGCCCAAAGGAAAGGAGCCTGACACCCCAGTGGCAAAAAGGAAGAGACTGACATTTGGAAGAAAGATCAAAGAACTGTTCAACATGGAGTGTTGGACCCCAAAGCTGAGAAAGCAACAAGGCTGGGGAATCTGTGCAGGTCCAGTGTTCCAGGCTTGTAGTACTCACAGGCGACACTGGTAGAGACTGGACCATGAGCTCTGGAGGTCACTGTTGAAGCCAAAAGACACATTGAAGACTTCTGCATAAGGAACAAAAGCACCAGAGAACCCAGATTGCAGAAGGGCAGGACTGAAAAGTGATCAGGACGCCTTGAGGCCAATGTGGTCTTCACGCCCATCTTCTTGATTTCCTTCAGCAGTGGGCTGCTGGCCCAACAGGAAGGAAGGAAAGCCTCCCCCTGGAGAGAAAGCCACAAAACATACCTGAACTTGAACTTGTGCTGCCAATGGTAAGTAGCAGCTTAGAGCTACATTTGATTTAGAAAAATTAGAAAAACAAAAGAATATGACAGTTTTTTCATCTCAGTTACTCAGAGAAATTTCAGAACTTATAGCAATCCTTGATCCCACATTCCTCAGAGTCGGAAGGAAGAGTAATAGCGAACTCAAATGGCAGGCAGGTCATTAAGCCTATGAAGGCCTGGCCCCTGAAGGATACTGAAGCCTGGAGTTGATGTGATGGGCATAAATAAACTGGTAAACAAAACCCTACTAATGGATGAAAAGGAGCAGGCTGGAGGAAGCAGGCATGCAGGGCAGTTTTTTTGCATCAGGGAGGGGACTGAAATTATCGAGAAACAAAATCATGACATCTGGTTCTGGCTCCCGCCTGGTGCCCTGGGGACTTCAGGCATCCAGACACAGCAGGCAGCTGTTAGGGGGTCCTCCTGCCATCCCCCAGGCCTTTCTAACCGGCTGGGTCAGTGTGGCTGCACTCTTAAGCCACTTTACAAGGGCAATTTTTTTCAATATTGGCTCAAAAACTTTTCAAACAAACGGACAAGATAACAATAATATTGATTATCTATATGGAACGTTTGTTGCATGACAAAGAGTAAACAGTTCTTTATACAGCTATATTATTGGATAGGAGCTATTATTTTTACCCAATTTCATAGATGACAAAGCTGAGATTTAGGCAATCTAGTAACTTCTCTAAGAGCAAACCATTTTGTAAAGGGTGATGGGGTTTAGGAAACACTACCCCCAAATCTGGCACCCAGGCATACTGAAAATTCCAAGCTGAAGGAACCTGAGAAACAGCATGTTTGAGGAGAGCTCTCTGACAGTCCCCATCCTTGTTATCTGGAGAAGGTCATAAAATCTAGGCAGGTGTTTCTGACTTGTCTCTATAGGGGAACTTCTGTGAGAGGCTGTGAGAGGTACCCTCTCTACATGGGGCAGAAAGGATCCTCCTTATCTCTGAAGACACACAAGCAAAGAAGAAGATAAATAGGTAACTTTCCCCTGGCTGGCTCCTTTCTCTCTGTCCTGTCATATCTCTGTAACTCTCTACTTTTCATGAAACCTGCTATTAAAGGACAACAATGACAAAAATAAATAAATACATAAGTAAATAATAGCAACATAACATTAGTTAACTGTTAGGTTTTCCCTTTTATTTTTTAAAGACAGACTTATTCAGCATTATGATCAGACTATTATATTTAGCAATTAACAGCATGGGTGCAATAAAGTCTACATTAAAAACCTTTGCTGGAATGTTTTACACTTTTCACGGAACAGAAACTAAGGTAACCTGTTATACAGTCCTCGAGTTTTCCCCCATATCCATGAGTATTGACTAAAACCTGTCTTCTTTGTAGTAGTGAGGCCCTGCCACCACTGTTCTTGGCTGAGGTACAAATCTGTTGTAACCTGTAGCTTCACTGTCACTTCTCTGGCTCTCCTTCTGCTAAGCTTTGTTTCCTGGCAGTATTTAAAACCTTCTGCTACTGCCACAGCTACTCTGCTTCTGAAATTGCCATAGCCACCTTGACTTTGAGTTTGGTAAATTATTTCACCACCATAGGGCCCAGAGCTTTCGCCTCCAATGTCTCCTCTCTTCATGGGTCCAAAGTTCGAAGATTGTTGTGTCTGCCAAAATCATTGTAGCTTTTCTCACCTCCAAAACTGCTTCCATCATTACCAAATCTATTGTAGCCATCTCCACTGCCACCATATTCACCTCCACCATGGCTGCCACACCAAAGCCATCTTGACCACTAAAGTTCCTTCCATGACCAAATTATCATTGCCAACAAGACCACCTCCACAACCACCACCAAAATTTCCAGAACCACTTTGACGCGTTTGATTAGATGAAGCACTAGCCATCTCCTGCTATGACAGAGCTTTCTTCATTTCACAGTTGTGGCCATTCACAGTATGGTATTTCTGAATGACAATCCTATTCACAGAATCATGGTTACCAAAGGTTATAAAAGCAATGCCCCTCTTCTTTCCTTTGCCTTAGTCAGTTATGATTTCAATCATTTTAGTCTTTCCATACTGTTCAAAGTAATCTCATAAATGATATTCTTCAGTATCTTCTTTAATGCCACCAATAAAGGTATTCTTCAGTTAAGTGGTCTTTGCAAATTTTCTCTTGAGACAGCTCTTCTTGTTTCCACAGCTCTTCCATCCACCTTGTGTGGCCTTGCATTCATGGTTGTGTTTGCCTCCTCCACAGTGACGTAAGTGATAAACCCCAAATACCCAGAGTGCTTGTTGTCTGGATCTCTCATTACCACACAGTCTGTCCCCATTGCTCAAAATGGCTTTTCAGCCTCTCATCACTTGTTTCAAAGCTCAGCCTTTCAATGAGGAGCTTCTGTAGCCATTCAGGCTCCATAGGAGACTGACTTAGATGTAATGAAAGTCAGAAGAGAGACTAATGAAGCTTCCTCAGCAGCATCCATGAGCAAAAATGAGTAAGCTACCAAACACACCCCAGATTTCCCCTTCTTACTGAAGGTTCCTGTCATGTAAACCAAATTATATATACAAATTTATGTTTTTCCATCATTAATCAGTCTTTTGTTGAAGGGGCCCTAGTCTAGGAACCCAACATGAGTAAAAGGAAGATTAGTTTCCTTCCCTAATAAGGCTTAGAGGACATTATAGACAAGATCCACCAGATTCTAGAACTATGGCATTGACCCCATCATTCCTCTTGCCTTGTTAGCATCTGGCTCAGGTGTGGGACATTTCAACTTCCAACTGGGGCTCAGGCCTTGGGCCC
The DNA here is from genome assembly GCA_004027295.1 of Dolichotis patagonum. Classification (NCBI taxonomy): domain Eukaryota; kingdom Metazoa; phylum Chordata; class Mammalia; order Rodentia; family Caviidae; genus Dolichotis; species Dolichotis patagonum. The sequence goes on along the minus strand of PVJX010010972.1, from coordinate 29,250 downwards.
TTAGGAGGTTTGTGTTTCTAAGTTTTGTAGATATACTGGCCACAGAGGTGGGCTCAGGCATTCGGAAGCTAAGGAGAGGCAGAGGGGAGGGTGGGGAATGGCAAACTCAAATCTGATTCAGGAATAGTTCTCCTCAGGAAGCCATAGGAAAGGACAGATGAGTGAAGAGTGTGGGGAGTCACTTTAGGATTGCCTGGGGCTTCTGAGGACACATGAGGACATGACCCCACTGTGTGGTACAGGCACACAGCAGGATACACTTACATAAACATGACCTAGCATGGACAACTGCACATGTGCTACGTGGTTATGAGAGTAAATAGGAATGTAACCTTGATAATGGCAAGTATGTATGAGCCAGACAATAAAGAGGCTGCTTGCTGGTATGGTGATGTCAGTTGCGTTTGATTCCTTTGGAGATCTCACCTGAGAAAATACCATTTCCCCTCCCCCTATCCCAGACCCAACAAGCTGTATAGTCTGCAGAATGAACAGGGTTGGCAGGAGGTGAATGTCCCCTCAGTGTCATGGAAACAGTGCCTGATGTTGGGAGGGAACTCCCAAGGACTGGGAAGCAATCTGCCTGACACCTGGGAATGTTTTGAAGGCTTTAAAAGTGCTAGATATGCAAATCCCTTCAGGCCAAGAGTGGAGCCCCAGGATGCGAAGAGAACAGACCAACTGGAAGGAGTGCTCTGGGGAGGGTGCATGGGCCCCAAAAGTCCAAAGGCACAGCTATTCTGAGCCGGGCCCCAAACCTGAACCCCCAGATAGTGACAGCCCTGCCTTGCCCAGTGGTGAAGTACCAGTGGAAGCGGTCCCAGGGGAGACCTATGCCCACCACTGAGGAGGGCCATGGTGGCCAGCTGGAGCTCGGTGGCCATAGGCATTAGGACAGCACCCCCTGCCCCACCAACGCCATGCCAGTGGCCAAGGACCAACAACCCCTGCAACTAGGCAGCCACAGTGACAGTGCCATGTGCCACTGGCCACACCAGGCACCCCCATTCCAGTGCAGCCAACCAAGAAGGACTTGAAACCACAGCTGGCTGCTGTGGAAACCATATTACAGGATACAGGAAGTAGCTCCTTTCAAAGCCTAAATCCCCATTTCTGGGAGAGTCCCCTGGTTTTACATGTAAGGTTTGCTATTTGCCAGAAGGTGGAGGTGGAGATACACTTACATAAGCATGACTTAGCATGGCTAACTGGGCATGTGCTACATGGCTATGACAGCAAGAACGTGAGCTTGATAATGCCTAATATATATGAGCTGGACAATAAAGAGGCTGTTTGCTGCCGTTGCTGATGTCTACTTCGCATGCTTTCTTTGGGGACCTCACCCAAGAAAATACTTCAGCTCCCGGACCCCGACAAGGAGTCAAACTATTAGGGAATGTCAGCTGGGGTCAGAGTAGGTGAGGTCCTTTCCTTTTGCACACTAGACAAAATGGTTAACTGTGAACAGAGATCAGAGAACAGGGAGGGGGATCTTAACTTGAACTCTGGCACTTGGCAGAAGTCCTTAATCCAGGTTTTAGTTTTCTCTGTGAAGTAGGTGTGATAATAGTATCTGTCACAGTGTTATTGTGGGGATTAAATGAAAGGATGTGATAAAGTGCTTAGCAAATCATCTGACACGCATTCAGTGTTCAACAAAAGGTGTCTAAAGTAACATAATAGCAATTATAAAACAAAAACAGTAACAAAATCCCGCTAATGGTTTCCTGATCTCTCACAGTAAGTAAATCCTTATGAGGGAAAATAGGCTGGTTTTCCTATTTGGAACCAGGTTTTTCTTATAATTTCTATTGCAAAGTCAGCAAGAAGCTGAGGCCATGTTTGTAAGTAGGATCATATATAATGGAAACTGCACTCACCTGAAAGCATCTCGCCTTTTTTTTTCCAGTTGTATATACACACCTAAACTGTGTATTCATTTAAAAAAATATGTACGCAATTTTTACAGATCATTGCAGTCTTTGAGATCCCAGGGATTCCTGTTCCAGGTATATCAAAGTCCTGGTGATTTATTTATTTTATTTTTTATTTAGAGAAAAAAAGCAAAACAGAAAAAAGGGTAGAAATGGCCCAGGTACATTACAGCAACCCCTCCAGTCACATACATTTCATCACACTCGCACCTTATTCTGTTAACAGAAGGCTTTTCTAGTGGTTTTGCATTTCAGTTTACTTTCAAAGAAATTTCCAGTTCAGCTCCAGTGGTGTTTGCATCTCGTTACACTCTTGATAATTAGCTCTATCTCATTACACCTCAGCCCAGTTGGAATAGGATTAGCAGTTTTCAGGTGTAAACCTACGGAGTGCATCTTACTACACCTCTTCAAAATTCCAGGCAGGCTTTCTGCCTCAGCCAAATTAGGACAACAACTTCCAGCTGTGTACAGTTCATTACCACTTCTATTCAGGAAAAAACTTCACTGTATTTCACATCTGGTCATATGCTTATTAATTATGTACTTCTCATAACAACTGTGCCTAATTAGGAAAGAGTGGAGACCTTTGTGGAGCCTAGTGATTCTTTATGTTTTCTTGTTCTTGGTACCTCATTACCCTCCCTCCAAATTAGACCCAATTTGTTTTACATCCCTGCCACATTAAGACAATTGCTCTCAGGTGTGCATATTTCCGCATATACTTTGCTTTTCAAGCAAAATTTTGTTGACCAGGACTCTCCTCATTTTCATATCCTGCTAGAAAGGCAGCTGGTTTCCTGGTCTTCTCATAACATCTGCCCTGAATGGAGTGATTGAAAGTTGGGCTTGCCAAACTCAGGCTGATCGCTGGTCTCCTTGTTCTTTATTATGAAATTTTTGTGGCCTGGTCCTGGAGAGGTAGCCACAGGATTCCCTCAGCACAAGAATCCTGAATGCAATGGTCATGGTACATTCTTAGAGCTGGTGAGGGGAGAATCCCTTTGCTCACCAAGAAACAGTAAAGGGTAAACTGCCCGGCTATGTGAGCCAGAAGGGCACAGTGAGTAGTGAATAGTGACAGTTCTGAGACGGCAGAGGGCAAGGCTCAGATGAAAGCAACAGGGAGTCTGGCCAAAGGTTTCAGTCCTCAATCCTGTGAGATGTTTTCCTAAATGAGAGGAAATCTTACAGAATTGGGGGTGGGGTGGGGAGTATGGGCTCTGGCAAGAGTAAGATCACAGTGGAAGTTTTAAGCAGCAAGTGGAAGTATAAGTGCCATGTCACAGGAACTGTCTCTTTTGCTTGCCATTGCATGAATCCCATATCACCTGAGCTGTAAGAGGCAATTATATTTTTCTGACTGAATGAATGAATATATTAGAGCTAAGAAATCCATGGATATGACTTGACAGTGAAAATCATCAGGGTTTGGTTGCTACCAATTTAACTTGTCTCTGTTGGAGTTTTTCTTTCCGAACTATTTGAATCACAGAATAATGACTACTAATCTTAGAAAACATGCAGGCAAGATTACAGCTCTAGAGAGGGGCTGGGGCTTCTGGGAATGGCGTCATTTGGTGCCTATGGCAGTAATGCTGGGCGGAAAGTCCCATTGTGGATTTTGGGTGAATGCCATCTGATGCAAATGGGCTGCAGGAGCTCAAGCCTGGCCCTACCATTGAATTCCAGCCGATCTGAACCCTCTTAACAATAAACTTGTCTTTCAGGGCCTGGAAACTGGTATTGTCCACTTTGGGAAAAGGTAGCATAAGGAAAGGAATGTATCCATGTCTAATGATTAGGGACGTTATCAGCTGCAAGAGGGAAAAAATTCTAGTTGAATAAGAAGTTTTAATAACTCCATTGTCACAGAGGAATAGAAACACCACATTAGGATAAAAATTTTTGAAGAAACTTTATTAATAGGATGGGTATTTTAAATAGGTGTTCATGGCGTAAAGGGAAAAACAGTACCTGAAGACTACTTTTGTTTATGTATTAAGAGGTGTACTGACAGGTGATAACAAGAGAGCTCAGAGTAACAAGACTGCAGTGGAAACAACTACCAGTACTTCTGAGAACACTACTTGCCAACACCTTTCAAGAACTAGATCCAACCTGTTAAATTTAGTTCTTTTTTGAGGAATTTATCCTAATGGTGGCTCAACTGGGAGCAACTCTTGCATTACTTTCAGATCCCCTGGGTGTGGTAGAAAGGAAAGTGGTATTTATGACACAGAGTTGTTGTGAGGACAAAATAGGAAACCATGCTAGGTACCAGAAAGAAAGTCGGTGACTGTGAGAAAGCAGCTCTTCCTGGGAACTGCAATTGCTTTTGGAGCATTCTGTGAGGATCAGGCTGGGTGAAACAGCCTCAATGCCCTTGTTCTTCAGGGTCATGTTTACTGCCCATCTCAAGACTCTGCCTGGTCCTGTGATTCGTCTCCAAGGAGATGTGATTAGTGTGGTAGATGATGAGCCACTTACCACAGTCCCTTGGTGTGGGAAGGGGATGTTGTCTCAGTTACTTTTCTTGCTGCTTAGCTCACAGTTTGTAGAGGTTTCAGTCCATAATTGTCTGGCTCCAAAGGAGAGAGGCTTGGCAGAGGCTAGTTCATGGTGCCCACAAGGTAACAAAAGCAACAAGAGAGAGCCTCTTTCTGTCCCTTGTATTGTATATAGGATACGTGCCCTAGGGCGGGCACTTTACCCACACCCTTAATGCTAGCCAGAACTAAACCAAACCAGTCAGTGGACAGATTAATTTACCCTTAATTCCAGCACCACACACTCTAGGTTTAGCCACCTCTGAAATAGTCCCATGGCAGCATGGGGTTTTGTGGGGACATCTACACACAAATCATAACAGATTGCAGATTAGTTGCAGGACTCTTGTGGTCCTCAAGATCTGAGGATGCAAAAGTCCCTTCCACACAGTGGCAAGACACTGAATATAACCTAAGCACATCTTCCTGTGTCTCTAATCATTTCTAGATTACTTATACTACCTAATATAATATAAATACAATGTAAACAGTGCTGTTTTGTTTAGGGAATAATGACAAGAAAAAAGTCTGTTCATGTTTAGTACAGTTTTTCCATGTGTCTGATCTGTGGTTAGTTGAACCCTAAGATTCAGAGGCCGTGAATAGGAAGAATCAGCTGTATGTCATCCCATTTATTCCTTTGAGCAAGAAACCAGCTTGCTTTGTTTTCAGTGCTTCTTTGGTGAGGCCTGTCTTGTTGGCCTTTTGAGCTGCAATAGCACACTTTAGGGAAGAATGCTCTACGTAACAGTGTGTGTGTATACTGGGTCCTGTCCTTGGTGGACCCTGGATCTTTTAGTAGTTTCCAGTCAGGACTGAATAGAACAAATCCATTTGACAATCTCCCCAAAGTAGGACATAACCTATGGAAATACTTACTTTGCCCCTAGTGATGGCAGGTTTTTAAATGGCCGAACCATCTTCATCTACATCCATTCAACCATTTACTGAAGTATCACTGGGTATTTTTGACCTTTTAAAGAATGAGGACTGGTGTAATAACATTTAAAGAAACTTGTACCTTGAAAGTCTTAGACCCAAATCCCTGGACTCCCTTTTCTGTGCAGAATTGAATCATTACTGTAAAGTCAGGCAAGGAGTCCATTTTCTTAAGTGCTCCCCAGTAGCAGCTTATTTTACATTTTTCTGCTATTTCTTAGTGTTCCTGCCATTCTATTCCACCCAAAACCCTGACCCTTTCTATCTCCAGGAACACTATGCTAGGCACTTCCCAGCCCCACCCCTGGCTCTTCTGGCATCACCAGTCAGGTTTATCACCCTGGAGTAGGCAGGAAGGAAAAGAAAAATCACAATGTCCACTCCGGGAGGCCATGCCTATTAAGAGGAAGCTTCTAGATCAAAGTGGTCTATTCTACTTTCCCCTCCCACATCTACTCTTGGGTAGATCACGTCTAAGGACTGTGTTTGAAGCTATTTGTTTTCCCATGGTAGTCTCCTACACAGATTCAAATTCTTCTCAGGAGTCCTTTGAACCATGTAAATTTGCAGCATTTCTTCCTTCCAGAAGCCCCTGGAAGGCTGTCCTGCATCTGCTTGCTGGATCCTTGCGTATCTGCCTCCCTGTCTGGGCCAAGTCCTAACTCAACCCTAAGTAAACACTCATCAGGATTTGGGGGAAAGTCCCTTTCTTACATTCTTAGATAGCAATAGTGTCCTCTTTATCTGTACATCAACCCCAGCATAGCGGTATTTGGCACATACTAGGCCCTCAGGGAATGTTTGCATAATAAAGAATGTAAGAAAAAACAACATGCCACATTTAAGCTTCTCAAGACAATTTTTAATTTTCTGTTTAATCCCATCAAAATCAAAGTTGTTACAAACAGGCACGAGATCCTGTTAGAGACCTTCCAGCTCGCATTTCCAGGTGTATCCAAGATGCCTCCTGATCAACACACTGATGCCTCCTGTGACATGTGATGATGCACAGCGAGAAGACTTGGGGCCTGGGGCAATGGTGAGGTCCAGTGTGCCAGGAACACAGTGAGCGTCCACATAACAGAAAAGCAACTCAGAAAAGACTCAGTCGGTGGCCCCACAGAGGAGAAATGTCACGGCTGCCCTCAGCTAAGCAGACCTAGGCTACTTCCTGAGGTGAGAAAGACTCAGATGCTCATAGGAAGGTAAGTAAGCACCTCAGAATCATTTACCCACACAAGATTTTGGGTGCTCACTAACCATTTCCTCAGAAACCAGAGTGGGAAATTAAGCAGAGAGGGTTTCACCTTTCTTTCTTTCATTTTTGTCAATAACTTATGGTTCTTGGTTTTGACACAACCAAAACAAAAAGGCAATAAACCAACAGCCTATGTACAAACATAGCATATAAATTCCCTAAGAGGTTGATATAAAGGACATTTCCGGAACCCCTCTAACTTTGTGAAGAGTTCCTGGTTTGGTTAGGGAAATTTGTTTAAAGCCACAGGCAGCTGAGAAGCCGTTTGTGTGATTTTGGCAAAACTGACAGAAAACAATGCACATACACTTATTTCATTGGACTGTAAACCAGCAAGGTCAAGAGAGTAAAACACTTGCTGTTTATGTAACAGAAGACTATAAAGCGGCTTTAAGAACTGTCTACAACTTAGCAGGCAGTCAAAGCTGGAATATTATATAAGCTGGGGAATAGATGAAATATTAGTCATTCATTCATTCATTTTTCAGAGTGTAACAGCTTAATATACCTTCTCCCCTGCCCCGCCCCAGACCCTCTGGAATCAATAGTACTAAGGTAGTTGTTATGTCAAAACATTCTGGATTGCAAGCTTCCTTCAGAGCTTATAACAAAAGCCAAACCTAAAAAGAAAATAATCCCTACACTTTCTTTCCACTAAAGCATCAGCACAGACAGAACTAACCTTGGAAGATACCAAATAACATATCAAATAAAGAAGTGAGCCCGAGGAAACAAAAGCAGCCCCCACCCTGTTGCAGCGCACCCCATTACACGGTAGTTATTTTCTTATCCTTGGTGGCCTGCTTGATGGCCGCCTGCTCGCAGATGATCTCCTTGAGCCTCTGCAGCCTCATGTTCTGGGTGGTCTGGTCCCCCACGCCCGTCTGACTGCGGTGCAGCAGCGTCAGGGCGTGGATGTACTCCAGCTCCGTGTACTTCACGCCCTGGTCCACCACCAGGTTCAGGAGCTCGTCGGCTGTGTTGTACAGCATCTCATAGTACTGCCTAGGGAGGAAGACAGAACCCTGCTCAGTGCCTCCGGCATCGCGGTACTGGGTAAGCGGGGATGAATATGCTCTTTAAATGTCAATTTGTTTACTTATTCCATAAACACTTACTGATCAGCTGGCAGTCAGGTTTAATTCCTCATTTATTCACTCATGTATTATTGGCGTCTTTATGAAATGTAAGGTTTTTTCCTCCATAAAGCACATAATAATAGTACTCATCTCTTAGGGTTATTGGAAGAATTAAACTGATTAATGTATATAAAGAAGTTAGAATGGTGGTACTTCATAAAGTGAAGTCTTCTTAGACATAAAATAATAATGTGTTAATAGAAATATAAGAAAAGTAACAGCATGGCCCCTTTGCTCAAGAAGTTCCAAGACAAGTAGGAAAGGGAAAAAGAAGCCTAGAAATAAGAATTTTATTGCTGGTGACAAATTTCCTTCCCCTTTAGGTCTTGCTACAACCAGGGAGCTGCAACTTGCTCAGCTAAGGAAAGTGATGCCAAGAGAAGTTAGAGGGCTTGCCCAGTGTCACAAAGGTACTGTGTACCATTCCTACAACCACCACTCCCCCTGCTGCACCTCAGTGTATGCGGGACTCTGAGCTACCACTTGCACGGCCATTCTGTAGTACCCACAGGTGGCACAGGCTCAGAGCCAGCTTTGCCAACACAGCTTGTAAGCAAAGGGACAGAATGGCTTCCAGGCATGGCTCACTTTCTTCTCTCTTCCTGATATGAAGGGAGCTTTGCCATGATCACGGGGACAGATTCAGGCAGTTGGTTTTAGGCAACTTGTAGGGGTGATGGGATCTTAAGGCTCTATCAGGATCGCTGGTAAAATCCTGTATTATTGGACGCAGGGCCTCGAAGTTTTTCTTCTTCATCAGGAATATCTTGAGAAAAACATATATCCTAAAACAAAGCCATACTTGGGGTGGGAACATATTCTAGGAGGTCTATAATTTCAAGAATATTTTATAAATTAACGCTGCTATGGAAATGTGATGAGGAAAAATTTTGGCATCTTTTTATATGGTTGGTCTACTTCCTGCTCTACTGACCCTGTTTTCTAATTAACATACAATTAAAAATAGAATACTTTATGTTTTTGTAGCTGGTATTAAGCCCAGGGAGTTCTAAAGTATATTTTTAGCCCTTTTAAAAATTTTTATTTTGAGTCGGTTTTGCTAAATTGCCTAGGCAAGCCTTAAACTTGCTGGTCTCCTGCCTCAGCCTCCTGAGTACCTGTGATTATAGGCATGTACCCCCACATCTAGTGAGAAATAATATCCTTCTGTGATATTCTCTGCATAGTGATGAGAATGAAAGTGCTCTTTTTAGATGGGCAACTTCACAACTCTCTGCTAGGAGAGGGTCCTCGTAGGGCTACTTTTCTGTAATGATTGAAATGATGTGCTTTTTAAGTTCCTAGAAGCTGACAGCCAGGAATCATGGGTCAGGAGTAACCCTGAACATGGACAAAAGTACTTCTTATGGTCTTTTTATGTAATTCTTACGCTTCATGTTTATGCTTATGTAATTCTTATGCTTCATAAAACTCATCTGAGCTTTACATTCTACTCTTCAATGTATCTGTTGTAGTTTAAAAATAATATTTTAAAAGCTGGGTGTGATGGTACACACCTGTAATTCCAGCACAGTGGGAGGCTGAGGCAGGAGGATTCTAAGTGTGAACCCAGTGTTGACAATTTAAGAGACCCTGCTTCAAAATAAAAAATAAAAAAAGGCTGGCGATATCGTTCAGTGCGAATGCCCTGGGTTCAATCTCCTCCACTACAAAACGATAACTGCAGGAGCAGCAACAGCAACAACAAAACATCCGCATCATGTTTGTTCTGTCACATGTTCTCTGAACACAATGGCTTCCTCCTGATACTGGCCTTTATTTTGAGAAATGAGGCTGTATACTGTTTAATTCTGTTCCCTTTAGGTGCATGGGTGAAGCAGAGAGCTGTCTCCCTAGGGTAAATTCTTCAGAGCACACATTTCTAAAATTGTTCAAATAGAACTCATGTACTAAAGTAAATTTACCTAATGGAATGAAAATTTGGGGCTCATAATTCTTTTTCAGTTAGAAAACTTGAAACCTGCAGTTTCTAGACTACTGGCTTTCAAATTTCAGAGTGCCTCACTCTGAATTACTTGGGCAGCTTATGCAATGAGCAGAGTGCTGAGGTCCCATCCCCAGATACGGTGCTTGTCAAAGAATCTAAGCCAGCCCGCATGGCAGGCAGCCAGAATCTGTCTGGGAGGGGAACAGTTACAGACACAGTCTCATCTCTGCTAGCCAAGGACCTAAAAGCAGCAGGAAAGGCTACAGAAGCAGTAGTGAATGATTGTGATGTTTTTCACTAAAATAAAACCGTAAGAATTGGGATTCTTTGCATTATGATGTTGATGTTTTCATCATTTATCTTAAGAAGTAACATTGAACCTATCAGCTCAGAGGCAACTGGATTTCTTTTGAAAAATCAGATGAATTGTTTCCAGGGAGACTGGCTGGTTTTCTACAGAGACTGTCGTTCCACGCTGGGAGCAAAGAACAAGACAAAGATGCCTGGGTTTCTAGTCCTGGATCATCCAGTGATAAGTGACAAAGGCCACGCCACTTAAGTTCTCCATGTTTCAATGTCCTCTGTGCAATGAGAACCTTTATAAAGCCCTGAATGACACCCTGAAGTGGACCAAGAGACTAAAAACAGTTCTCAAGAGCTGCAGATGAACAATGTGCCAGAGCTGAAAGCTGAGTTATTAAACAAAATTGACAGGTAACTGATGGTGTGTTTTCCACAGTTAGGGGAAAATCTCCCTATATCCATGATGATATATTAGATCGTAAGAAAGCATAAATATTTAAAGACAGAATGAAATTCATTTATCTTTCAGAAAGGTACTCAGTAGCGAAGATTCAAAAATCAGCTTAGCAACAGTTAGATGGGATGCTGAAGAAAGGGTGCCACAAGGTCCCCTAAAGGGAAAACAGGAAAATACCCCAAACTATGCAGTTAGAATGAGCTCCCATGGTAAACACTGACAGACTGAAATAAATGCATGTAACCCCACAGGGATAAATAACTGATCAGTACTCACAGAGGGAGTACTCATTATAAATGAGCATTAAAATAGCAGCCAGGGTTTCAGGGCGCACCTTTTATATTAGTTGGTATTTTACATAGCTGCCCGGATGGGATCAGTGAACGTACATTTGATTGAGGTATTTTCTGGCTCATGATTCATAGAAAAGTCTCTTCACATCCTATATGTTCAGAAACCAAGTGTGAGATGTAGAACAGATATTCTATTTCAAAGACCAAACATTCTGTGGGGGGTGTCTGCCTTCCCAGGGTTTCTCTACCTTTTGCTGAGTGCTTTTGAGCAATTGCTTCCTAATGAGCAGAGGGCAAGAGGTCAGAGGTGTGATGTCACATACCTTGGCCTATGATCACATGACAACATGGACACTCTGACTGATACAAACAGGTCATTTTCTCATATCAACCTCATGTTTGCTTTATCAACAGACTTCTTCATTGTGATTTTTTTTTTCCTTGCTTTTTCTCTGCCAGTGCTAGGCATCAAACACTCTAACACTGTTATCCTTCTTACTTTATCTTAATGGTACTGCACTGCCCCTCTCATTTAAAATGTTTAGACTAAAACACAACTGGAACTTGAACTGTTTCCAATTGTAAAAAACCTCTTTCCTGAGGACAGATTTCTAAAACAAAATTAGTCAAAAGGTAAGTATATTGTTTAGGATATTTGTCAATACTGCCAAATTGCTTTTTGATTTTAATGTATGTAGTTACACATGTAGGCTCAAATTCTTAACTTTTTTATTTTTGAGTATCAGTACTTTTCTGATCTTTCTTTAAAAACTTTTCATAAATTTTGATAGACATGCAAGGCAAGGAGAGGTTGTGTTTCCCTTTCTTTGTTCTACATCTCCAGCTTCGACATGCTCAAAGTGAAAGTTACCACTGCATCTCTGCAAGCTTTTGAAAATAGTTTCAGTTTTACTTTTTTGTGTAGCATAGTTCTGGATGTGGGTAATGGGAAGGTCCAACACGGGTGTGGGTGGTACCATCCAATAGCCTTGCAGCCTGGATGGGATAGGAGGGAAAGGAAGGCTGTTGCTGCTGCTTTCTGCCTGCCTTGTATTGGGCTGCTTCTCCTGCCTTGGAAACAGCCAACTATGAACTGAAACTACTACAAACTGTAAGCCAAAATAAATCTGTTCTCCTTTAACTTTGGGTGCGGGTATTTTTTCCAGCAATGAGAAAGTAACCAAGACATATAATAAGCTAACTACTGTTAGTAACAACTATGATATATCTAAAAATAACTAGAAGAGTATGGAAATTCCCAACATATAGAAATGATTAATATTTGAGTCTATGGAAGTGCTTATTACCCATGCACTGAATTATCATACTGTACCCTGTAAATAAGTAAAAATGTATCTCAATAAAAATATCTCTTCTAGAATATAACTCTTCTAGTTCTTCCTGAGACATGGCTAGTATAATTTTAACATCAACAACAGAATTAACTACAATAGCTGAATTAAGTGCTGTAGCTTGCACTTCTGAAATAGAAGTTTGAGAGGGAGAAAAACTGACAGTAAACTGCAGTATTGATTGTAGCTTCCAAAATTATTTTTAGCCGGTACAGGTTGATATTCCTTATCCAAAATGCTTAGGACTAGTGTTTTGAATTCACTGTTTGGAATTTTTATATTTGCAGTATATAGTCAAATATCTTGGGGATGGTACCCAAGTCTAAATATAAAATTCGTGTATGTTTCACACGCCCCTGCTATGATTTTGATACAGTTTGAGTATCTGTCCAAAAGTTCATGTGTTAGGAGGCTTGGTCCGCAAGATAGCAGTTGTGGTAGATGGTAGGCGGTAGAGTTCTCAGGTCCCTCGGGATGTTGTCCCTAGTGTGAATACTGGTTTGCTGGAGTGAATTTTAGGAGAGTGAGAGGTTATGAAAGTCTGAGCCTGACTTCTGTGTCATTCTCAAGCTTCCAGTGTCAAGATGTGATTCCTTATTCTTGCATATCTCCCACCCACTGCCTCCCGCCATGACATAATACAGCCAAAAGGATCCATGTCTTTGAATCTCCAAACCTGTGAGCTAAAAAACCCTGTTGTCTTCTGAAGTAGCTTCCCTTAGGTATTTCATTACAATAACAAAAACCTGATTAATAATATTTAGACAGGATTTTCAATGAGCCTGCAATTTGACTGCAACCTGTCATATGAGGTCAGGTGTAAAAGTTTCCACTGTGGCATCATGTTGGTTCTCAAAAATTTTTGGAATTTGGAGGATGTCAGATTTCAGATTTTTTTTTTTTTTTTTGGTATTGGGGATCGAACTCATGACTGCGTGCTTGCAAGGCAGGCGTTTATGCTGCTGAGCTAAATCCCTGGGCCAGATTTCAGATTTTTAGATTCAGACTATTTAACCTGTAGTTAGGGCATTTCAAGTACTTGAGTAAAAAGACAGAATAAAATAGGGCCACTTTCATGTGAAATACCAACTTTTACTTTCTTTACTTCCTCAATCATAAACTTGGAAATGGAAAGGAAAGACAAAAAGATAGACCCAAATAACCCATAAAGTAGATAACCATTTCCATAGATAATTGGGAGGCGGGTCTAGCAGAAAGACTTGGAGAATACTCAAGAGATCAACTAATATTAGATTCTGGCTGTGTCTCTCATTCCTCCATAACTAGCCATGTGACCTTGGGCAACTGCTGTTTCCCAGGTGAAAATCAGATAAGTCACAGCAGATGCTATTTAAACATGTTGGTATGTTTGGATTTTACAACCTTTAGAGACTTCCCTGCCTATTTCTTTATCATCACAGGGCTTCCATCAGAATCAGCTGATACTGATTTCTGCCAAGCAATGATAGGCAAGATGCATTAGTAGCAGATTTGGAAACATCTTGAATAAGTGTAATCTTAGCTCAGAAGTACTTTCTGGACCACTAATAAAATGGTAATTCTATATGTCACAAGAATAAATTAGTTTATTGAAAAATGTAATATAATCGCCCTTACATATCTTCTTTAAAGAGCTTATAGTTTTGCTAGACATGACTGAAAATTCTAATTTGAGATAAGTTGATATTATTTCCATTTCAGGAATGAGGAAACTAAGGTAGAAGAGAAAGTTAAATAATTTTCAGATGGTTAGTGGCAGAATTAGATGAATATCTCACTTTGGCACAGTGTTTTAACACTGCTCGAAAGATTGTGCAGGTTTCTGTTGTGGGCAGACCACTCTGGAAGTAAGAATGGTCTCTAGAAGATGTTGCCTATATACCTTTAGCTGCTGGCAGCAGAAAACCATGGGAGAGGTAGAAATAGCCTGAGGCACTGTGGCTTTGACACTTGCTTGGATTTCTTTTTATCCTTCATCTACCTACATTTTCTTTAGAGAAAGTGACACACCCCTGGCACCCTTCATCAATGGCATATTCAAATGAACAGGCTAACAGTGCAGCTCAAGGGTGGAGTGGTTTCCTAATGTGTGAGATTCTGGGTTCAACATCCAGCACCCCAAAAAGTTGTTTTTAAAGTATAAAAAGAAATAGTGGACCAGGGGGTTAGCCCAGTGGCACAGTGCTTGCCTGGCAAGCACAACAAGGTCCTGAGTTCAATTCCCAGTACAAAAAAAAAAGAAAGAAAGAAAGAAAGAAATGGCAGTTACCCTAACCACCATATTTCAGTAATACTTGGGGAGTTTATCCCAGAGAGACTTTTTAAAAGTTATCATCCTCTATGTTCAATCCTCTCTGGATCATATTCTGACACTTTTCATGGTCAGTAGCAGCCAGGCCAGGGCTGGCTTTATTTCTTGTCAAAAATACTGCTTGAAAAGTAAAGAGATTTATCTAAGGCATCTCCATTGCTTTTGAGATGATGACTCACTCCTGGAGGCAGTTATAATCATTGGAATGGGAGAAAATGTCTAGTTTCCTTAGTTAGCAACTTTGCTCTCTCCCCACCCTTGAAATTCATTCTAAATTTATAAATATCAATGGTTGAAATTTCCTCTTCAACAACTTAAGGATTCATATGTCACTCTCTGCTACATCAGATAATTTTTAAAATTAAGTTTTCTACAACGAGGCTAGAGCAAGATCTGCATTTTAAATTCAGTACAATTAAAATTGTGTCTCTTTGGTCTAGCACTGCCTTTGGTCAAGGCCCATTTGCATGAATAATTATTCAGTCCATTAAGAAGTCTGCTCAACTCCTTCTCCTATTTTGAAGGTTTTAATAAATATTGATCAGGCACATTTTTGTTTGCACTTGCCAAAGCAATTCTGATGGGTTCATCTTCTGATATTATCAAATAATGAAATATGAAAGAGTGAATAGAATTACCCTCTTGTTCTGTGATTTTTTATTTAGGCCCTTCATTTTACTTTCATAATTGTGTTTGTCTCACACTTCTGTAAATGCTCTTTTGATTATCAAAAGGTGAGCCTGGGTTAAGAAGACCTATGCTGTGCTGAATATCACTTTAGAGTCTTTTCAATTAAAAAAAAATTATCAAATATACCTTGACAGTCTTTACCATTTTTAAAAATAATTTATCTAATATCATGAGTTAATAAAATGGATACAATATTATGCACATTGGGAACTACAAACTACCAATTGTTTACCAACTAGCATGAGCCTCTTAAACTGTATATTATCTCTATTTCTCTGCTTAGATATGTGGAAAATAAATGCTAAGATACACTGAGCAGAGGTTCTATGGTTTTTTCAGTTTTAAGTAATGAAATAGAATTATTAACTTATCAATAAATAATGCAAAGTATTTCTTCAAAGAGAAACCTAATATTATCATTATTAATGTTTAAAAAGCTCCAATGATATTTAAAATGATTATATAAGATAAAGGTACAGCTCTTGGGTTCAAGAAGTTTTTTATAAACTCTGTAAAAAAAATTAGGTGTGGTGGTGCATGCCTATAATTCCAACTACTGGGGAGGCTGAGGTAGGAGCATTGAAAATTTGAGGGCTTAGCAAGACGTTATCTCCCAAAATAAAAAGGGCTGGAAATGTAGCTATAATAGAGTGCCCCTGGGTTTGATCCTTAGTACAGGGGAAAAAAAAAGATGAAATCAACCAATCAATCAATTAGTCAGTCAATCCAGGTCTAGATCAAAGATATTCAAGACACAAGGCAAATGTTTTAATTTAAAGCATAGCAAAGGTGGTGCATGCCAGTCTACCTGTCTGCTCTTTATTTCTTGGTACATGGAAAAGAAGAGTTGGCAGGCACTAGACAAGGAAAAGAAACCAAGGCTAGGCTGAAAGTAATGATTAGACTTAGGGATGGGATGGAGAAGTGAATAGTTAATGGGTTTTAAGTCTCTGGCATCCAACCATTCATCCATCCATCCACTCTCCCACCCACCCTTCCATCTATCTCTCTATAGTGCTGGATATTGAACAGTGCTGTTCCTCACCTATGCTAGCAAAGTGTTCTATTACTGTGCCATAGACACAGCCCATTTCCTGAAATTATGAGGATCTTGAGGACCTAGAAATGTCTAGGGAGGTAGGTCACTAGAGATAGCTTAGATTGCATGGTTTGACAGGAAGATACTCTCATTAGAACAGCGTGCCAAAAAGGCCAGGGTAATGAACTGACTGCAGTTTGTGACAGTCACAGAAGTTCCATTCTGTAGACATCAACTGTGCTACCTCACATTTATGTGAAGGCAGGGGCTGGCTGTGGGTGAAAGCATCATTCACAGCATCCATTACTGCTGTTGGGCTATCATTTACTTAATCTCCTCACATCCTTCAGAACAGTTTTGTTTTAGAAAAATATAACAAATGATTTAGGAATGAAGGAGCAGAAAAGAAAAAGGTTTGGAAGATGATCTTAAAAAAAAAAAAACCAGTGGATTATTTGAAAAGTGTGAGCATATGCAAATTACAGGTCCTAACAGCAAACACTTGAGCAGGGAGCATTAACTAAACCCTAAGGTTATTTACTAAAGGGAGAAAACCTAAGTAAACCAAAGCTACAAAATGGGCCAACTGAGATTCGAAGACATATGATTCCGAATGGATGTCAATTAGAAAAATAATGGGCTAAGGAGAAAGGAGCTAATGGAACTATATACAGCATCCAGCAGGGTTTAATTAAGGACCCAAAGACTGACAAATGTGATGGATAGCTGTGGGAGCACTGTGATGGATAGCTGTGGGAGCACTGTGAATTTGGTGGATGAAAACAGCATTGAAGCTGATACACATTTGCATGCCAGTGAACCATTTGGTACAGTGCCTCTTAAAAAAAATTACAAGTAATGAAAAAAAAAAATACAACTAGCAAAGTGAATTTATTGTGACTGGCTACCCCTGATAGCACATAGGCTGAAAAACAAACAAAGGGTGATGATAAAGGCGAGTCAAGAAATTCAAAGGAGAAAGCTTCTAGTGAATGCTAAGGACATTGGCTTTATGACTGATCTTACTTAATACCTTAATTACGGTGCAGGAAGATTCAGAGAGTGGTGGAAAGGTCAAATGTTACTAAGTGGGGAAAGGCTGGGAATAACAACAAAGAAAAACTATGTAAAGGACTGGTGTATTTAAAATTACGGGAGGCAAATAACACTCGAGTATTTAAAATTCATCTTAGAGAAATTCAAGTGAATTTGTCTGGAAGAAATTGTAACCACACCTATTCAATAGTTGGGAGAAACTTAAAACAGCAGTAAGTGAAACAGTCCATGGGGTGTGAAGGAGAAGGCTATACACTAGGGCATTTTCTTACTTCTGTAAAAAACAGCACAAAGAAGTGATGATAATTTCTCTTTTTTGTGTTTCACAGTTCTTTTTTGCTTTATACCATAAGCCAACTGAAAGAAAATCAGAAAAGAGCATCACAGGGGATTAAAGGGACAGAGGTTGGAGGAAAATAGAAGAGATAAAATAAAAATAAAAGAAATCAGTCCAATGATGTTTTTCAAATGTCACTGAATGAATCAGTGAGGTTTTCCCCTATCACCTTATTTAGAATGATCCTGTTCCATCCTCATCACACTGTCTTTTAACTGAGACTTGGCTTTCTTTTTAGCATTCATTTTCATCTAAAAATCTACACTATACATACATACATACATACACACACACATACATATATTTGTTTGTTTGTGTTTTTTGGGGGGGACAGGGTCTTGCTATGTAGTTTGGGCTGGCTTGAACTCACTGTGTATGCCAGGCTGATCTCAAACTTGTGGTGATCCTCCTGCCTCAGCCTCCTGAGTGCCAGGATTACAGTCATGTACCACCATATCCAGCTCATGATTTACATTATATATGCTTAAATATACATATAGCAAGAGACACACAACATAGTAAAAGGTTAAGATCATAGTCTCAGACGCCAGTGGTCTGGGTTTGAATCTATTTTGCTTTTTACTATTTGTAAGATTTGGGACAAATTTTTTTTTTTCAGTAGTGAAGTTTTATTAAAGGTAGGGAAAGAAACAGGCTCTGCAGAGTAAATTCAGGCCACAGAAAAGTAGGAAAAGAAGTATACCCTATTGTGTGAGGGAGGGCCATCATGCAAGGGAGAACAAAGGAACCAGCGTTGGACAATTTATTAATCTCTGTGCCTAGCATTCTTCATCTGAGAAAAAGAAATAATAAAACAGGGTTGTTACCGAGGTTAAATGACCAAGAACTGGGATGGTCAGGTTAAGGTTATGTAAACATTTATTGCATAAACAAACGTCCTCTTCCCCTCACCTCCTAATAAACTCTACGAGAAATGGTTGGATCCTGTCATTCTTCACTGTTCCCCTTGGCCTGTGAAGAGGGCACCTAGCGGATGTTGAATAAATGGAAAGGAATGAATGAATGCAAGAGGTGGCAGTCTGTAAATTTCATTAGATGACAGCATAATGTAAAAATGTGTATGATTCTCTGACACTGGGAGGAAGGAACTGTGAATAAAACAGTTGATCCATATAAAATGCAAAGGAGCATTTAGATGTAATTCAAAGAGGAACATGTTTGAGATAACTGGTTGCCAAAGGCAAAGGGGACAGCACAGTGGGAAAAGATGCTTTTTTTTTTTTTGGCCAATGATCTGTAATTCTCTTCAATTTATCTTGCACTCTCTGCAAGAATGAGACATAAGTCCTCTATCTTTTACCTAAGGTGCATGACCTTGGAAATTTTTTTTAACATGTTTGAACTTCACTGTCTTCATTTGCACAGTGGGATAAATAATCTTACATCTATGGGTTAGATGACATGCTAAAAACACTTGAGTTTTGACAGGTGCTAGTAGGTTCAAGTCCAGTTTCCCAAAACAGACAGTCAGGGCCTTTGGCATATTTGGCTCCTATTTCATCCTTTCTTCTACTTTTTCCTCATTTCAAACTTTCAGTTAGGTCAAACTGAGCTAGTTACTCTCCTCTGTACTTAGAACTTTGGCCTCTAACTATGCAGGCCTAACTCCTCTTCAAGACTGATTGACTCTTTTATCCTCTATGAAGATATCCTGAACAATTACCCCTCTGCCACTTACTGTATGGGTTATCCATTTAACATACAGCATTCAAAGTCATATCTCTTTAGACACTGTTAATTTTAATAATTTTTAAAATCATCACATAAAAGATGACTATGTGGGCTGGGGATTTATCTCAGAGGCATAAGCAAGTGCATGGTTGTGAGTTCCATCTTTGGTACCCCCCCCAAAAAAAACAAAAATGACTATGGTATTTACTAGATATATAAACCTGGAGAAATTATTTAACCTTTCTAGTCCCCAGTTTCCTCATCTTTAAAGAAGAATACATGAGTTAACATTTATGAAGCATTTACAACAGTGATCGGCAAATAACATATGTGATACAAATTTTTATTAAGTAAGCAAAATGAAAGGTTCAAAAAGTAAAAAGTGCAGTCTTTCTTTCATTCCTAGCTTCCAGGCACCTATCCTGTTTCCTAGTTACTAGTTTCCAGTATATACTGCCAAATATATTCACACACATACAAGGACTGTGGGGTTTTTAGTGTGTGTATACATGTATTATATTTAAACATAAATGGTGTTTACATGCTGTTCTGCACCTTGCTTTTTCTACTTAACAATGTATCCTGAAGATGGTTCATTTCAGTGCATATCGACCTGCCTCATTCTTTTCAATAGAAGCACAATAGTCAATTGTATGGGTGGATGGTAATATATTTTTATTATCTTCACCTAGATTTCAGGCTCCATTATGACAAAGACTGTGCTAATGTCTTTCTCTGTTGTCCTCAGTGGTTACACAATGTCTCTCAAAGTCCTTTTCTAAAAAATTGTTTAGCCGTTCAATGAATATTTAAGCATCAATTCACACCAGGCAATATATAGTAGGTATTATGGATGCAGAGATGAGTAAAACATAGTCCTTGATGCCATAGTCTCATGATGCCATTTGATATGAATGTATCCACGCACTTATAGCAATGTGACAGTGGCTATAATCAAGGTACAGAGAGGGTCTCTCGGGTTGCAGACAGGAAAGGTTGGATGCTACTGTGAGCAGTGAAGGAAAGCTCACTGGAGAAGACATTAATGATAAGGCAACAGAGAGAGGACAATGTCTTCCAGCTGCACAGGACATGGAATGTATGAGCTGGGTGAGAAAGTGGGAGGGGTAGGATGTTTCCTCGAAGGAGAACTAATTTATTCCTCACTGGAATACAAGAGGGATGTGGGCAGGCAGGCAGGAAAGAAAAGGAAGGAAAGCAGGCCTGTGGGTCACATAAAAGACTTTGGCTTTCATGAGTGGGTGGAAGGGGATAAGGAAGGCTGTCTTAAGAGTTGTTAAGTTTTTATTTTGCCTAGGTTATTTAGACAAAATATTTACCATCTATTGTTATAAGATTTAATAAAAAGATACTTTAATACTCCTTCAAAAGAAATAATCTTGGAACAAAAATATTTATTGTATGAGAAACTCATTAAACTCGCCCTTTTGTAGTGATTGTTCTAATTATCTATGGAAGACGACACCAAGCTTCAGTTCACCCCCAACTCCACCTGTACTGCCACTTGGGAACCCATGCTGTAGTTTATGGTGGGGAAGGAATTTGAAGACAGACAGCCCCCTTTCAGAAAGAGGTTACACATGCCGGGGAGGACTGTCTTAGAAAGCACCCTCCTGCTGCAGTGTAGAGTTAGGTCTGAGGGGCAAGAAAGCTTCAGACTGTTGGACGACCTAGTTTTGCTCAGGCTTGCCCAACTTCTCCTCACGCAGACTATGTCGGTTTTCTGGAAAGTTTCCTCACAAGTCCCCACACTTAGACAACAAAATTAACCTCAGAGAGACAAAAAGGTGGCAGAGAATAATACAAACAATCTATTCTGACTCTCATCTCTTGCATGTATCTTTCATTCAGGATGGCGCTAACCTGGACTGAGATGAGGCAGAGGCGGGAGGAAAGGGAAAACTGACAGTAAGGGAACACAGGAAGCAAGAGGAACACCTTTTACTCAAAGGACTACATACCTCAGGTGTAATGGGTGCAGCTGTGCAGAGAGACTCAGAAATAAAAATCAGGAAAAACCTAGGGTTGGTGGGGGAGTGACTACAGGAGGCTTCGAGGGTAATTTTAGTATTCAATGTTTTTATCTTGGCAATGGTTAGGACGGTATATTCACTTTGTATAAAACAAGCTATATACTTAAGATTCACGCAATTATGTATATATAAATGTACACACACACACACACACACACACACGTTAAATAAACACAACACCTATATGCTCCCTCACCCAACAAAAGAAGAGGAAAGAAAGGCAACCATTACCCCTACTCCTCAGTTGGTCTCACTGAGATATGAGGGAGAGGCACCTAAATTCCACAAAGGGTAAATCAGGAGCAGGATTGCTATTTCATTTAATCTCTGACAATCACACAGGAACAGTTTGATGACCCTAGTTCAGTAGATAAATAAAGTGGTCTAAGCTTCATGTGACTGACTTGAGTTCAAACCGTGGTCAGTCTGCTTGCAAAACTCAGGCTCCAAGGATCTATTCAAGTCCTGTGAGCTTCTGGGAGCCCCGGAACTAAGAAGTCTTAATGACACAGGAAGATAGTGCATAGATTCTTAGCTTACAATTGGGAGTTGTGTCTTGGGAGGATGACTGTAGGGGCATTTTATTGTAGGATAAAATTAACCAAAGAAAAATACATTCTGAGAGTCCGCAGAAAAATCAGGGGAAAAAATAGCAATTAAAAAAAAAAAAAGGTCCTTTTCATGTACTAAGAGTACTACTTAGTGCCACTATCCTAAGTCGATATATAAAGAAAAGGGCCTTTGATGGAAAAAATTTTATATAGTATCTCCATTCTTTTTTCTTTTCTTTTCTTTTTAAGTGAGAGAAAGTATCTAATTTGAAAAACACCTCTCAGAAAGGGCACCATTAGGAGGGGAAGGCTTGTGAGCAAGTTTAATGCCTCTATTTAAATGCTAATACTAACCTATAGCTCTGGACCACACAAAAACTAAAGTTTTTCAAAGACCAATAAAATTAATTGAAAATGAAACCTTTATTTCTTTAAGAAATGATTTTTTTTTAATTTGTGAAGATCAAAGTAGCCTGTGGAATTTCATAAGAGGAAATACCATTTTGATCAGAGTAAAAACTAGCTGGTGACCAGGCAGGTGAGGTGACAGCAGAGATTCCAGCATCCAGTGAGCAGGGCTGCCTCTGCCACTGGGCCTCAGCCACACTCTGTGCCTGGGGGAGGATGGAGGCTGATTCTCTCTTCCTGTGTGCAGCTGTTTCCTGTGATGCCAAGAGACAAAGAGAGCCAGGAGTGCTGGTGTCTGGAGGGGAGCTGGGGACAAAAGCAGCGTGGAAACACAAAAGCCCGGGAGTCACTGGGTTCAGAACGAAGAGAAGGACACAAGTGCAGTTGGAGGAGGCGCTTGAGTGTGTAAGAGCTGCTTTATTCTCCCAGGAACCAATGCTAATGCATGCAGGTAACAGAGGCTGGAGTGCCTGGACAGGCTTTGTAATAATGCGGCAGGGCCTGGGGCCTCCTGTGTAATGGATGTGGGTGTACAGGGAAGCACGCTCAGAAATGAGGATCAGGAAATACCATGCTGGGGGGAGTGACGACAGAAGGCTTCCAGCGTGGTTTTAATACTCGGTAGCTTTATTTTGGCAAAGGTTATGAGGGTATATTCATTTTGTAAAAGGTAATCAACTGGTATATTAAAGATATGTATGTACAGTTTATTGTATATATAGTTCAATAAAAGCACAACATCTCCCTCCTGCCTCACCCCACAAAAGAAAAGGAAAGAAGGGGGAGGAAGCAAGCAGGAGTAGGCCAGGTGTTAAGGCAGGTCTGGATATACAGTATATATTTTTATCTCAGTCTCATATCCTAACATTAAAAATAGTAATTTTATAAATCTTGAAAATGTATGCTAAATGAAAGATTATTGAAAAGACCATATATTGCCTAATTCCACTTATATGAACTATCCAGAAGAGACAGATAATAATTAGCAGCTGCCAGGGGTCAGTTGCCCGGTCAGCCTTGTAGAGGAATGCAGAGTGACTGTTAATGGATATAGGGATTCTTTTAGGGGCACTGAAAATGTTCTAAAATTAGCTGGTGATGATGGCTGTACAATTCTGGCACTACACTAAAAAAAAAAAATAAAACCTGTGAATTGCATAATTTTAAAGGGTTCATGTTTATGGTATGTAAATTAGAACTCGATATTAAGCCATTATAAAAATGCAGATTTTATGAACTGGAACCATGACTTCAGTATACAGAAGACATCTGTCTACAGACAATACTGTGGTGAAGAACCATCCATTAATTAGGACATTTGCTGCAGATCAATGTTCCACTGTGATAACTGCAGAAAAAAATTCTATAAGCTGACAGATATGGAAACATTGTCAATAAGTGCCCCTGAAATGTTCTAAAGTCACTTCTTGGCTCCACACTTTTGTCATTTAAGTAACCCCTCCATTTTGTACTAAATGCTTTTGAATTCATTCCATCCCTACATACTAAGAATAATTTATGACAACTAATAATAAGTAAACTGTAGTAGAAAAACAGGTTAGTATTAGGAACAATTCTACACATTATTATAGAGTAACGGAAGTATAATTGAGCCAAAGATACATTAATGAGTGTATTAATGTTTATTATTAAGAAGTACAATAACTAAGGTGAACAATTAGCATTTAACATTTATTACATGTCAGGTGCTTTCTGGTATATGTGATTTAGTACTATAAGCCAAGGCTCACAAAGGTTAAGACCATCCAGCTCACAAAGGTTAATGTCATCCAGCTGATTCAAAACACTACCAAAACTGAGTTATTTTTTTTGAGGTTGAATTCTGACTATGAAACAATATGCTACCCTATTCTGTCTTTTCAGATTTCAGGAAACTACTGAGTTGAGCCACAAGAAAACAGCGTATAACCAGAATAAGGCCCGTGGAGCGAAACTGTCTATTCACGAGGAGACCCGTTGAACACATGTGACAGCCTAAAGAAACTTTAAAGTGCTATGCAAATCTATATGTCTGCAAAAGAACATATTAATGGGCCCTGAGTGAGGAAATCAGACTTTGAGGTGCAGGACTGCTCAGAGGGTAAACATGCTATATTACAGTGGAGCACAAGACGTCTTGCAATTGTATACTTTTTTGCATAACTGATGTTCAGCTTTTTATTCATGATCATGAATGGCTCTTCACAGTTGAGCTGAGGTTATAACTAGAGAGGAAGACAGAGGACAGGTTGGCCTGACATTTCAGAGGATAGAGATTTAACTATATCTATCTATCTATCTATCTATCTATCTATCCTGATGCCTAATAGGAAAGGAAGCTATTGAAAAGGCACCAAAAAATGGCCTCAATGCCTGAACCTAGTTTTCCTCAAATACTGCAGAAGAAGGCAGCAGGTAGAACAGACTACAAAGGGCCTGTTCCATTCCCTTCACACTTGTTTCCTTTAGAATCTGTCTCATCTTTTCTAATGCTTTTAAAAACCCTAATGACTTTTCATAGGGTTTCATTGGTTCTGGTGGGCATGTCTGTCAGCAAGATATGGTCTCTGAATTATTAACCTGTGGCTCAGTGGCAATGATATTCTCATGAATATCCTTTTCAGTGGAAAATAACTAGGATGAGGGTGGTGACAAGGACTTCTTGACCAAAGTTGGATAGGCTCCTCTGAGCCTCTTCTCCGCTAGACCTCATCATGTGGCAGGGTAGATTATTTAGGCTATCCACAGGTCAGAAATAAAGTTAGATGCTGATCTCGTCACTAGGCCGTGCTCCATGATGATCAGGTCAATGTTACCAACCAAAGTTAAACACCATGCATCAAATTAGCACCGCCGTGTTAGAGATGCAAAGGCCACATTGGCAAGTATGAAAGAAAAGAAACAACAAGCAAGCCTTGTTCTCAAGCAGAGGCGAGGACTCATCAGCTACCCTTCCTAGTCACCCCAAACTAAAGCACTATTCAATATACCTACCACAGTTTTAAAGTCAAAAAATAGCAAAGTCTAAGGTGATACTGGGGGATATTACATGTTCTTTATGGGCCAGGAAAGAAATGGTATGCATGTAGGTCCCTGAATGTCGCAAACCAGGTGGCTAGGGGTGTCCTTTTCATTCTAAACTTCTGTTGAGAATCTGTTTCACTGGCAAACATTTCTAATGTTTTCAAAGAGAAACATTTCAAATGTGGTGGAGAAATAAACATTGGTTTGTGACCCAAATGTTTCTGCAAATGTTTTCCCTGGCTGGGGGGTGGTGTTAGTGTTGGTATAAACGTTTACAAATCATTTGGGCAGGAAAATTGTAGTGTCGTGTTTCAGTAATAGTTGCTTGGAGGAAAAAATTCCAGTGCTACCAAGTGCAGCCAGGATGTCATTGAGAGAATGCTTATCTTTTCCTTCATATTCCATGTGACAGCATAGACATGATATGACATCTCTGATGCATGTATTCTAGGCCTTGTCCTGTGGTAGTGATCATGATCATGCTTCGTAATTCTACTTACCTCAGGTAACATACCCAGAAAAGTAAATAGATTAGGCTGGAGTAGATGACATCTAAAAACCATCCTATCCCATGAGGGAGACTGGAGCTGGGGGAAGGGGCAGCATTATTAATATTATTTCCATTTTCTAGGAAATGCAATTTAGGCTTAGAGAGATGAGGCCC
Organism: Dolichotis patagonum; assembly: GCA_004027295.1. Lineage (NCBI taxonomy): Eukaryota > Metazoa > Chordata > Mammalia > Rodentia > Caviidae > Dolichotis > Dolichotis patagonum. The sequence goes on along the minus strand of PVJX010010972.1, from coordinate 3,252 downwards.
CAGGTCACACAGCTAATCAGCAGCAGAGTTTTGACTTAAATCCGCATCTCCTGAGCCCAAAGCCTGTAACCTTTCCATTATACCACACAGGCACTCAACAATTTATCTGGTTCCCTGGCTTCCTCGGGGCTTCTGTACTAAACGACAGTGGACCCAGTCATAGATGGCCCACATTATTATTTTTGCTTTTACTTTCATTATTTTTCTAGTATGCATTGTGTCACTCAATCTGCACTAAAAAAAGTGCTTTTGACATGAGCATCAAGTGCACCGGGAAATGTGGTTGATGCAGCTTTATTTCAGTGTATATTCAACTGAATAGAATAGCGGCTTCATTGTAATAAAAAGCTTATTGTGTTTTGTAATGAAGACACAAAGCACTTAGTTGAAATCACAGTCTTTTAAACTAATCTGCTTTATACTCTATTGCAGAGATGCAGATACAGGGAATTCAAAAGAGGTTTCTACAAAACGATTTACTCAAAGTGCTGAATCTGAGTGGGCAACCCTGTTTTGCCCAGGGATTCTTACCTTTTCTAAGGGTTGGACCAGGTTTCTTAGCTTTCTTCTTTGCCCATTGTGTTTACGGCAGGAGCTCCCTGATCTTTCTCAGTGTTTATTCTAGTTGTAAGGACTGATATACTTCCCACTAAATAGCACCATTATGTGATCTCAATCAGGGCGTGCTGCCTATGGGTACACATACATATTCAGGCACACACAGCAGAACAGAAGACAGCTAGCTGCGGGGAGGAGGGGAAATGAGGAGTGGAAAGCCTTTAAATAAAGACTGTAACTGTTGTTGGACTGCACCAAGATACAGAGTAATTAAAAAGCTCTTCAAAGAATGCTGTAAGTCCATTAAATCCAGTTAAATAATTTTTAGAAACACTGTAAGAGATACTTCTTGCTGTTTCGTTCTCTCACAATGAACCGAAGGAAGAATATCTCATTTTCCAAATGGAACTTTATGGAGTTTTCAATAAGCCCCCTCTGCACTTATCTAAATCTTTAATTAGCTCTATAATATACTGATGATATCAAGCCTAATTAAATTTATATAGATAAGGCTCAATTAAATTCTAGCCAAGTGAGCTGGAAAGCATATATTAAATAGTAAATTTAATGGTTCAAACTGATAAGTACAATTTTATATCAAAAAATTAAATTTAATTTACATATTGTATTCAAATTGATTTTGTGTGTGCAAATTATTGGAAAAGTATCTTAAATATATCAGTAAAATTGCTAATCCAGCTTGTTTAAATATCAATTATTAATGTCTGCATTTGCAAATAGGCCACACACATTTACATTTTTACTGCGTATAGAAAAAAACTATCTAAACTTTACGTTATTTTATTACGAATACTAAGTGATTTTGGGGGGATTCATACATAAATTAAGGCAAAGAAATGACTACTGTGTTTATAGGAGAGTCAGCAATTTAATATATAGCAAGGCAGAGATGATACGTATGTATTTGCTGACTAAAGCAGTTTATGTGGTCCTCCGGGACAAGCAATTGTACAGTGGTACAACTTCCTCTTACTTAGGACAAATGGGCTACAAACACCTGATGCTGGAATAGTGGGGACAAATGGACATAGCAAATATGGTAGTCTTTACTATTGGTTTAGGGAGAAGTTGAAATGTATGGTTACATTTTATCAAAGGTAAAGATACATAGTGGCTCATTCCATTTCACAGTTTAGCCAAGGAGAAGACTTAAAAAGTCGTATTAAATATTTACCTGATTAAAGAAAAGGCCCAACCACATATCTATGGAATTTGGTCAACATAGTACCATTTTAGGTTTCCAAATGTGAGTTGCTGCCCTTAGAAGCATTAAACATTAAACCTTAAACATTCTTGCATCCTGTTCTTTGTTGAACTACATAAATATTGAAGATATCACAAAAGTTGAGTTTAAGTGACCTCAATATTAGATACATATTGATAAAAATTTGTGTGGTGATTACTCTCCCATTATCATTATGTGCCCTATTATATGTCATGTACTTTCACTACAGAGTGCACAAATAATATGTTGCTGATTCTGGAACAGAAAAATGAGGGTCAACTGAAGTAGTCAGTCATTCCTGAGAAGGGACAGACATGCAACGTATTTTGTAGGGTGGGAAGCTAAGGAATCAGTCAGCAGCATAGCTAGGAGAACAAATGAATAGAGGTAAGGAAGACTGTGAGATCGGTGGGAACAGAATAGCAGATTCCAGCGTAAAGAATGAGATGAGCAGCTTGCCAGGTAAGAAAGAGCAGTCACATGGTGAATTTATATTTAAGTATGAAAAATGTGGGATGGCTTGAATATGTACAAAGAAGCCAAAGAATTGAGCAAACTATTAAGAGAAGCAGGATTTGGGGATGATTACTCAAAACACATCACAAAAAAACCCCCAAAACCAAAAAACAGCTGCTGGGTACAGAATGAAAGACATGAACACTAGCTGAGGAAGTACTGCTTTATCTCTGATGTCATTTAGTAGAGATGATGGAGATAGTAAAGCAGGAATGGAACTGAGAACTATTTTTGGGAAGAGTTAACAAGTCTTAGTGTTTCCCTAGACATAGGAGGATGACAAGATAGATAGAACTAATACCAGTTTAACTCTTTTTATGTGTTCCTTAGATCTCCAAGGGGAAAGTCTTGAGCTTCTGCATCTTTGGCTGCATGTTAAGATCCTAAATCTGCCCTGTGAAAGTTCAGCAGTGCCGACTCACCTGGATGCCTCTCAGCTGAATGAGTTCAGACAGGCTCCACTTGCCAGATATGCTAACCTTTCCATAATCAATAGTGCAACTCCATAACCCGCACAAGTGAGCCATGCCTCAGAAAACGTGCCACCTCCTCTACTGAGAGGGACACAATAGACAAAGGAGGCCTCATCTGCACTGGATTTGGTTCTTATCCTGAAGGTGGATAGTGGAAGGACAAGTTAGATACTTCAGTGTCTTGTTATTCACAGTTCTAGGCATTTTGAAAAGAATTCCCCAGGTTCAGAATTAGAGAAAAGCTGAGGTGGGCAGTAGTTAGGTCATGAGGATGACTATTTTATAACTGGAATTGTGAAAGTAAAAATACATGCTTTCCCAAGAACTCCTGGGTTATTACTGTGGAACAAGAACATGTAAAATGTCACAAGAAGTCTTGAATTTGTTTTCTTGTGGCACTGCGTTCCATAATCTGAGTCCATAATTTTAGAATGAATGTTCTATGGGCATTCACAGAAA